>CAKJVB030000148.1:0-22014 GCA_918026665.1 Diabrotica balteata | reverse complement strand
AGAAGTTTTTTATTTTTTTTAATGTTAGTTTTTTTATCAGCTATCCGATGGTTGGATGTACAAGTCTTTAATTTGAAAAATATAGAAGTTATTACAATTGTTATAAGTAAAAAACATACCCCTTTTTCAAACGTTTATTTTGTAAAGAATTTTGATGGAAACGCAATATGCATTTAGCTTCTGAGAATAGTTTAAGTCTTAAAGAATCCTATAAAATTTGCTAAATGTGTCTAGCATCATTAATAGAGCAAGTTCAATAGTTTAAATATTTAGCCCCAGATATAAATAAATTAAATAACTTTTAAACTATTTGACCGATCGGGGGAAAATGTCTCACAGATTTAAAAGACGGTAGATGTTCAAATGTATTAATAACATTTTATTTTGTTAATAAAAAAATGATAAAATTTATAAATTAGTGCAAATATCTACTTATTTGCAAATATCCCTGTAAATTATTTATCAATTTTAATTTAAAAAACGGGAAAATAAAGATATTCTTGATATAAAAAATGATATAAATATTGTTTATGTAAAATATAAGGAAAAAAACTTATAGACAAAAAATCAAATTGTGATAAATTATTGTTAAAAAAACGCAAGGTAAAAATAGGAGTACTTTTTCATCTATTCGTCATCTTGTAACCTCACATATGTCTTAAAAGCTTCAGATATCTGCGAAAAATTGTTCGACTTTTGGTAAACGACTGGGCTATACAGTGCTAGTCAAAAGTCCGTTTCCTCTCCCCCCCCCCCTCGTATCTTTTGAACGGTTATTGTTATAGTAGCGAAATTTGAGGGAGATAAACAGACGTAGGCTTCTTAAATTGTCATAACAGGTGACGAATAGTGACAGATGACATTACAGCGCCACTGTGACAGATAATTTTAAACGGAACATTATGGCATGTGATACCTCGTTTGAAAGGTATTGAAAATACCTATTAAGTCATAATATTTTTTTTTGAGTTTAAGCTCATTTTGATAAATAAAATTCAATAAATACTAAAATTGTAGCTTCTCATTTAATTAATAAATATTTAACAACCACTTCTTATAGTAAGTGTTCAAAATGTGCTCCATCTACTTCCTGACAGTAATGCATCCTATTTCTAAATTCTTGCCGTACTCGTTCAAATGTTTCGGTGGAAATTGCCCTACATTCTTCAACAATTCGTTGTTTCAAAATGTCAATATTGTCGGTTGCTGTAGCGTAAACTTTAGATTTCAAGTATCCCCACAGAAAAAAAATTTAATGGTGTGAGGTCCGGTGACTGAGCTGGCCATTCTGTCGTACCTCGTCGTCCAATCCATCTACCACGATATTCCTCATCTAGGTAACGTCTTACTGCACCAAAATGGTGTGCAGGAGCACCATCTTGTTAGAACGTTATTTCCAAGTTGCCGAATTCATCTGGATTATCCTCCAGAATTTCAAGTATTAATGGTTCAATTGCATTTGTAACATCTCCAGATACACTTCACCGGTTAAGTTAGTATTGAGAAAAACAGGCCCAACTATGTGGTTTCCCAAAATACCGACCTGCCCAAACATTTATTTTTTTTTTGGAAATTGAGTCAATTATTATGTTTCACGAAAGACTAAGGATTTGTGTCACTCCAATACCTCACATTGTGTGTGTAACATTTCCATTGAGATAAAAAGTACTTTCGTCACTAAAACAAATTGTTTTTATGTAATTGGGCTGGGTTAATTTTATTAGACATATTTTCACAGAATTCTAGTCTTCGGTCGGGGTCATCATCTGAAAGTTGGTGCAAAATCTTTAATTTATATGGATGAAATTTTTTTTCAGCAAACACTCGGTGTACTGTCTTTTGACTAATTCCATAGATAGATGCAATTTGGGCTGCAGAAGAAGTAGGGTTCACTACCATTTCTGATATTATGTCAATTTTTTTGTCATCACTAATTGTTGGTCGACCAGATCGTTTGACATCTTGAACACTACCTGTTTCTTTAAACTTCCGAAGAAGCTTTCTCAAATAAGATCTCGATATAGGGCGATCGGGTACCCTCGTTAAAAAGACGTTCCGTTGTAAAGAATAATAAACTAGACTAACTAAACTAAATATTAACTAAGAACAACTAACTAAAAACAACTCGACTAAACTTGAATGACTAAACTAAGTAGAAACAGAAATTAAATTTTGGGCTATAAACGCTTTTGCAAACTAAAAACAACTAGAGAATTGACAAATGTCAACTTTTTTTGACAAATAACCAAAGGCTGACGTTAGAATTTTTATTAATTAAATGCCGAATTAGAATTTTACTATTTATTTCAATAATTCGTCAAAAGCATCTTAAATCCAAACAAAATTAGTGTGATTGAATAGGTATATTAAAATAATTGTAGTTTTCGCGTTTAATCAATAAATATTCTAACGTTCGCCTCTGGTTAATTGTCAAAAAAGTTGACGTTGATGTAAAAACAATTCGACTTGAAAAACGTCAACTTTTTGACAAGTAACCAGAGGCGGAGATTTTAATATTTTTAAATTAAATGCGAAACTACAATTTTAGTATTTATTTAATTTATTTATTAAAATGAGCTTAAACTCAAATAAAATTATTATGACTGAATTGGTATTTTCAATACCTTTTAAACGAGGTATCACTTGCCATAAGTCCCATTTAAAATTATCTGTCACAGTGGCGTTGTAACGTCATCTGTCACTATTACGTCACCTGTTATGACTAGATGAGAAGCCTACATACGTCTGTTTATTACTTCCCTCCAAATGTCACTATTATAATGTCCACAAACGGACTTTTGACTAGCACTGAATATAATAAATTACGCACTATAGGTATAAAGTATAGTCATGTAATTTACTGATGTCAACTGTTAATTGTTTATAATTTATATAACTTTTACATTATTTTTCAGATATACCAGTGAAAAATAAAAATGGAAATAGCAGATCTAGCAGTGGATTTTTTGGAACACAAATATTCGTTTGTGGTTTCTGTGGACACTTTCATCTTAACAAAAAAGAAATTTTAAATCATTGTCAACGGTATTATATTAAAACTCGACGAAATATTGGATATAATAGAAAAAATACTAATAGTGCTTTAGACGACATTGATGTGTTTAAAAGTGTAGTGAAATTAGAGGCTGAAGATGGTAACAGTGTTAACAACATGCATTTGTTGAGGCCTCGATTATCTTCTAGTAAAATTTCAAATAAAAATTCATTTGGAAATCAATTAGGACGCTTCACGTGTAGCAGGTGCTACAAAAAATTTCAAATAAATCAGATTTAGACCAACATCTTCATAACCATGATAAATACAAATGTGAAATTTGTGCTAAAGAATATCTTATAAAGAAAAACCTTATGGTTCATATGTTCAACCATAAAGAAGATACTTTTACAGTTAATCAAAATTCAATACCGTATGTAGTTTTGTAATATTTGTTTAAAGTTTTTTGCTGATGAGAATGCTCTCAGGAGTCACTTAATTTCTCACACTGGCGAAAGGAAATATAATTGCAAGTCTTGTTCCAAAAGCTACAAATATGAACAAGATTTGAAACGACATATGAATAGTCACACGGGTAAAGATGTAAGACCATTTGAATGTTGCCATTGTCATCAAGCTTTTAAACGAAAGGGGCATCTCGATCGTCATTTGGAGAGACATTTTACATGTGGGTCTAAAAATTATAAATGTGGCGTATGTGCAAAGAGTTATCAATGCAAGGAGAGTCTGTATACATTCACCTTAATATTCACAACAAAGAATATGTAAGAAAGGAAAGATTAGTGAAGGTAGATTCTTTTGAATGCAAAGAATGTGGCAAAAAATATAGTTTTAATAACAGCTTACAACGTCATATAATACATGCCCATGAAGGACAGCGTTACATATGTGCCTTGTGTAATAAATCATTTAAGCGAAAAGATGGTTTAACCAACTCATTTTCGAATTTCACAAAAGAAAACAGAAACTAGAGCATCGCTCAAATTCATGATTCTTAATATCTTCGAAAGTAAATTGGAAGAGTATCTAAGTAAACTACACACAAACGGCAAATTTAAACTAAAAAATATAAAATATAATTATTTTCTTCTATAGAATACACATTGTAAATATTTTGCCCGTAATCTGTTAGAACAGAGCCTATAAAATGTTTGCATGAATTTTACAAAAGTTGTACCATTTGTAACCTGTTAAAGTAAAAAAAAACAAACCGAAGATACCATAATAAAAAAATACTGATTTTAAACACAATAACTTTATTGTACATTTTTGTTTTGCTTTACTTATGATAACGCTATCAATCAGTTATTAAAAGTCTCTCCCATTCTTCAATCAAAGCCATTTTTAACTTCCGATCTGTTCTGACTAACATGAATTCGTGCCCTAGACCTCTGACTGACATATCCCAGACATGCTCTATCTGGTTCATATCTGGGAACACTGTGGGCAATTCATTTTTGGTATACCAATTTGTAATAAAAAGTCTCTTAAACTTAACCCTGCATCAGAATAAAAGTGTCTTTAATATATCGAGCCAAAGGTATCACATGCTCTTAAGGTGCGCTTACATCTGACACTTCTAGAAGACAAATCAAACATGGCCATATATGTTATATGTAGACATATAATAATTATTATACAGATTTAGCCATAAGTCTCACACTCCCTCTAAGGGGAAAATTAACTCATCCCAGATACCTACGGTATCAAAAGAATTGAGCTCTGGTGTGACTCTCTCCGTGTTATCGAGCCCTAGGTGACTTGATATGCTGGAGTATTTCCCAAAATTTTCGTACACATCTTTTATTAAATAATTAATGATATCCCGTACTGTATTGAAAGTGACTTCTGAGAAAAAAAAATCGATTAATATATTTATTTGAATTATATCTATTTGATTCAGATTTGAAACTGGAATATCTTTGATCAAGTTGGATGCTATCTGTGAAAAGTAATCATTAAACATATTTGGACTGATATTAGGAGATTGGCCATACTTTTCTTAGCACCACGATGTTCATTTATGAATTTCCACACAGACTTTATTGATTACTGGAATTCCTGATGTTGTTATTTGCCATGATTTTTGCATTCCTTATTGCAAGTTTGTATTGTATTTTAAAGTCTTCGTATGTCTTCTTAATAACTGGTGACCTAAACTGTTTTTAAGTCATTATGAAACCAATTAAATTTATTACTTTGATGGCTCTTAACTTATACCTCTTCTCTGGGAAAGATTCTTTTTTTGCCAAATCCTCTCCTTAAAAGTGATTAGTGCCACTACTTTTAAATTAAATGTCTGTTATTTTTGTTTGAATATGTTCTGTTTGTCATTAAGTGTTTTCATTAGTTAATTTACTTGACATCACAATAATTTCTGCTCAAATACAGGCCAAAATCGGTTCATCATAATTTGATAACCACAAGTTGGAGTTATTGCATACCAAACCTTATATCAAAAATAGAAAATCTACTTTTTATGTACTATCATAGTGCTGTTTGTTCTAAATACATAAATAATTTTAATAAATTAATACACATTTCCAAAATATACCTCTTGAATAAATATAAATAACTTTTAAATAATACACATCACATTTAATTTCAACAAAAAATTTATACAATACCTATATTCCTAGTTTTATTAATAGCTTTTCCCCGTCAAGAACTTCCCTTTATTTGTTAAATAGTTGCAATAAAACCGATGATTACCCGTCACCAGTTTTAACCATAACCAGTTTGAACTATATTTTCTTAAACATTAAATAATAATCCTTGTATAGGCATGTAAGTAATATTTATTAGATATTTAATTATTTAATTTCAATTTTACTAAATTGTTTTTTCACTTAAGTGTTACTTTGTTTATTTAATCAACTTTAAAGTCATATTTAATAATCACACACATATAATATTATAATAATTGCTGATATTCTATACCAGACAGTACTATAATAAGTGTTTTTATATTTCTAGCATTTAGTTTACCATGTACCATTGACCTGAAGATGCATAGCAAATTCTAGTATGCAAAACCGTCGTTGGTGGTAGAATAAATTGTCGTGAGCAAGTCTTATGCTTATTTCTTGTTACCTAACAAAAATTTTCTTATCTGCCATAAAAGCCTCCAGTTCGTCTACTTTATTCCGTAATGATTGCACATTTGCATGTAGAATCCTTAGGTTAATGTTTGTTTCATGTATGTATGTGGGATTTTAGTAGTTATGGACGTTTTATAGTCCATGGTCAGGTCACACGAATTTAGAAATAAAGATTATCCTGAATCAGATGATAGGCAATTTTACATACGTTCTAGTGTAAAGTTAGCACTCTATAGCCCCAAAATGAAGTCTGTTTATTTACCTTTCTCTCACGGGCTACAGGCACAATATATTGCTAAAGAATCCTTTATAAAGCAATATACCGTGCTACAGGCTCACAATTACACAATTCATTATTGATTCATAGTCAGTCATACTACATCATGGTACAATGTACAATGAACACATTGTACCATGGTCATACTGCATCTATAACTCTGCTCAAAATACAAGCAGTATACAACAGTTATGTTTTTACCAAAAAGCCAGAGTTTTTAATTAGGGTTATGTTAACTCCAGTTCCAGTATATTAAACAATCCTATGGGAAAACGGCAAAGGGCCAAAGTATAATATCGTCGGTTAAGAGTGTAAATCCGCCAAGTCCACTTTTTGGACCTTTTGTGATTTTTTTGCTTAGTCATAATGTAGATAACATTTCTCATTATTGTATAGTGAAATCTGATAACTCCGTTTTATTTATATTTTAGTATAATTTGGTCGCACGAAATTATCCTTTAAGGGAAGTGCGGGTATTGCCGCCAACTTAAGCAATTTGTTGAATTAAACAAAAACTATAGGTCTTGAAACAGAATTTCAACTGTCAAAATACAGTCATGTTATCGACTTCTAATTATTTAAGCCTGTAGGTGTTGATTTATTTTATTTTGCGGAGTATTACATTTATATTCACAAACCTACACTCGGGCGAATTATCCGACCATGCGGTAATTGCGCCCAGTGATGGTATAATACCGCCCAGGGTTACATTATATGAAAATCAAACACAAAATAATTATTTGCGCACAAACAACATCTACATATTTATTATGTAAAAAAAATATTCAAAGAACTACTTTATCAACAAAACGAATATAAAAACATTTAAAACTACACTCTATTTGCAATAATTGCATACAAAAGTTTTGTGATTATCGTAACCACTGCATTCCTTATGCGCCCATTTATGGCAAACTCCGCATCTGTACCACATTTCAGATTTTTCATATTCGCCACAATACATGCATTCTTCTTCTATGTCGCTGTTGGGATCACCGGAACTATGATCGTTGCAAATTTCCATTTCATCGTGGGATAAAGCACTTGAAGAACTATCGTCAAACTTGACTTTCCTCGTGGCGCGTTTAACCTTTTGCTGACGTTTTTGACAGGAAGTTTTTGCTTTCCTTTCTTCTGTAATTTTGTATTCTCTTTCTGCTCCAGTTCTATTTTTTCTGGAGTTGCCGTCAAAATCTTTGAAATGCCTAATTTTCTACCCCTCTTTTTTTTTTCATTCACTACGCACAATGGTGCCATTTGTTCAATAGATATATCTCCTTATCTCTCATTTATAAGCTCTGATTTTGATGATGAAGGAGCGACATCTGGCTGAGCTTCGATGACTTTTGAGGTACTTGGAATAACATCAGGTTCATTTATTTCCAAGCCTGCATCTTTTGAAGGTACTCGATTTGGTTTGAAGGTATAGGGAGTAATATCACCTTCAGGAAGTTGTATTTCGACAGCGGGAATGTTAGAAAGGGTGGAAGGCAAAAAATCTTCATCCGTGAAAATATTCGGTCTATATGGAACAATACCACTATTTCAAAGCCTTTTGAACTTTTTCCATGGTGGCTACATGAACGAACGCTCGATTGAAAATTTCCGATATATCAAATGGTGTTATTTTTTGGGGAATATTTCGTCTCATATAGAGAAAACATTCACTTAAATAGGCAGATTTTAGCGGCCCAAAGAATGTCAGGTCTAGTGGCTGTAGCTTGTGGGGTGGAAACGATAACATAATGATCCCATTTTCACGGCAAAATTCATATGCAGATAAAGAACAATGACTGCTGTGATTATCAAGCAACAGCAATGCTGGTTATCCTTAGAAGTAGATGCGTGTTTATAAAATTGCTTAAGCTAAATCAAGAATAAATCTGCATTCATCCAGCCTTTGGCCGAGCATTCATGTATGGCATCTACCGGTCCATTGCGTTTGAGCTGGTCCGACATTCGGATTCTAGGATCAATAAACATCGGTGGTATAATATATAAATATATATATATATATATATATAATAAAAATATATATATATATATATATAATATATATATATATATATATATCCCTGATGCACTTACTGAGCACACACAGTTATATTTCGACCTCCCTCCCAACTTACAGCTTTTCCCAGTTGTTTGACACCTTTTGGGGCTATAATTTTTGGATGGCACCTGCACCGTCGTAATACCTGTCTCGTCGACATTAAATATACGGCAGGCTTGAAAGTTATATTTTGTTAAGACTATATTTAAATTTGTGAAAAAAAAAGGCCTACGCTTTCAGCATTAAAACCCGAAATTCTCCCTAAACTGGTTGCCTCGGGTTTCCTCAAACTAAGATTTGAATGCCGTTTTAAGAAAGCTTGAAGCCAGTCTTTACCGGCCATTTTTTTGTCATCGTTGAAGCAGTTTTTAATATTATTTTTAACCGCAAACTCGTAGACGATTCTTCGTAAATCAGTGGCCGTTAGACCATAGAACATCTTCGCCAGATAGATGCAGCGATCAGCCACTTGCTGTTCTTGTTCACTGGAAAATATAGGATTACGACCTAGTTGTGCTGCACAAGCATTGTTGGCATTTAGTCTATTTTTTAATGTAGAATATGGGATACCTGAAAAAAGAACATTAGAAAATGGATTAAAAAATTAAATCCTATATTACCAAACTCTCTTGCACTTTGCTTTTTCCCTTTCCGTTTCTAACTGCATTTATAGCTTCCTGAAGTTGTTTTGCACTCCAAGTTGCCTTTTTCCGTGAATTCACCGTTGCCTTTGGCATTCTTTATCCTAAATTAAAAATGTATAAATTAATGTTTAATACCGCTCAATGGAGGGTAATACCGCCCAAGTTGGGCAAAATTACCCGCCATCTCCATATTATAAGCAAAACAATTGTTAATCGTTATTTCTCAAAATATTGAAATAATTTGTTTCGATCCATATATGTAAGAGGACCGGTCACTAATTAATAAAAAAAATCAATAAATTAAGTATAAAAATAAGTTACAAATTATTTTCGAGCACGTAAATATTATAGCGGCACCACACAAAACACGTTTATCTCTGTCAAACAACTAAACGTGCTTATGGCTGGCGATCTTGTTGCTCACTTCTCTCGGTAGTATCGTGACGTCACTTCAACGTTGTCAAAGTTACTATTTCTCTATGTTTAACATATTGTATAGAGTGGGCGGTAATACCCGCATTTCCCCTATATTGTCGCTAAAAATGTAAAGTGTAATTCTGACAAGTCCGCTGCTGTTACTTAGTCGGTAAATCAATGCCGTGCAGATAGAAATTAGTGTAATAGTAAGGTTATAGCCATATTTTATCAAATTTATTAATTCAAAATAGCGTTCGTTGGTGTAAAATACTGAAACGCGAGTATTTCTTCCATAAAATAAAATAATATGAATATTATTTTATTTTCTTACTGTCGTAGAAAATGTTGTAATAGAAGAAGTTTGTAATGAGTTTTTAACTGCAAAATCGAGTAATGACGAAGAGATTTCTGACGAGACTTCAATAAGAAGAAAACACATTAGTAGCTGATTCTAATGTTATCGGCAGTGATACGAGTTCATCGCATCAGGATACAACTGAGATTGAGAAAAACTTACGTATCAGTGACAGTGAAGATGAAAGTCCATTAAAACTGGTTCCATATTCAGATAGTTCTGATAGTGATTGCGTATTTGAAGGATATCCAACAAAAAGCCAAAAGATAAGAAAAAGGTTTCAAGTAAATAAAGAAAATTGGGTTTCACAACAAAATCTTAAACTTAGGGAACACGGATCTCCATACCTAGGTTGAGGTCTTAAAAATGGTAAATGGACGTATAATATAAAAAGAGAACCACGTACCATGAAACCGAGGTGCTCCTGTAAAAAAAAGTACTGACCAAATGAAGTGCACGTTAATTTCAGAAACAGCTCGAAGATATATTTTTAATCATTTCTGAGTTTGGAATGGGGAGCCAAAAAACACTAATTGATAGTGTTGTGTCATCTTTTTCCAATCAACAGACCAAGATATAGAAAAAATCGATGACAACAACCTAACAGTATGCAGGACCATGTTCCTTAACACTCTCTCAATTGGTAGAATGGCCATATTAGAATAGAAAAGAAATCAAAAGGAGCTAAAGAAAACAGAGAAAAAACAAAATGATTCGAGAAAAGTAAGTCATTTGAAAGGAGCGGTCAGCGCTAAAAGTTTTATAGATTCAATTCCTAAAATGGAATCTTATTGTTGTAGATCAAATAGCACTAAACAATACCTTTTTACCAGAGTGGCAGTCTAAAAAAATTATACAAATTTAATGTTGATGACTGGTGTAAAATAAAATCTATCAAACCACTTTCTATTACAGCTTTCAATGAAGCATTAGATTCCGGAAATATTTCTTTATTCCGACAAAAAAAAGACCAATGTGAAAAATGCGCCGCATTCAAAGTAGGGCATATATCTGAGGACGAATACAATTTATATCATATTAAAAAGAATGAGGGCACGTCAAGAAAAGGATCGTGATAAAGCCAATGAAACTCTTGTTTTCACTGTTGACTTACAAGCTGTACTGATGGCTCCTAAATTAAACGTTTCGAGCCTTTACTATAAAACAAAATTGTGCGTACACAATCTTTGTTTCTATAACTTATGGAATAAAGATGGATTTTGTTACATTTGGAATGAGACGGAAGGTAATGTTTCTGCAGAAGAGTTTGCCACCATCTTTTCCAACTTTATCACCAACAAAATTTTGCCTACACTTGATCGAAATACTGATTACGGAGACACAAAAATAATTTTGTATAGCGATAGCTGTAACTACCAAAATAGAAACGTAACTGTTTCAAACGCCTTACTGAATACAACTGTGAAGGAAAACATTACTATCGAGCAAAAGTACTTAGAAGTTGGGCACACCCGGATGTATACATATATTACTTGGAATTATATTTGATGTTATAAATATTGCTAATTAATAGAACAATGATTTTTCATTGCTGCTACAGTTTTTTATGCTCTCCTGTAAAATCTGTTATAATGGACTTAGCGGAGAGTTGCCAGATGAGATTTTTTAAATCCCCCACTTGAAAACTGAAATTCCCTCAGATTTAAGCTCAAATCCACCAAACTTACAATTTTGTCGCATAATTATAATTTTTATAAATTAGAAAAGGCTGTAGACTGAAACACATTGTACCTACTAAGATTTTTTATATTATTTATACTAAAACAATGTTACTTGATACAATTTATAATTCGTAATTTATAATTAATTCCCGATTTTCTTAGCCTTACGTTTTAGCTATATTCTGGATCCAACGTCACTTAATCCACAGCCGATATATGGAAGTACATATTTCTACAAAACTTACATGACCACACGACGTACGGTGGTCTATTAGGACAAAATGATCTATATTCAAAACTAAAGGCCTATATTTTTGTAAAATATTTAGATACGTACATTTTTTTTGGGTGCCTTAAAGGTATCTACTGAAAAAAACAGATAGGTATATTATTTATTTATGTAAGAAATAGCCTTTTCTGCCAGTTCACTGTACATTCGCAAATTTAATTAACCATGACCCCCTAAAATCGTCCACATTTTTCCCCCAAAAAATCCCCCAACCATTTCAGCTTATAAAAATTCCCCCAGCGCTTTGAAATTACCCCCAAAAATGAGGGGAAATGCCCCAATCTGGCAACTATTTACACTCTTAACCGACGATATTATAGAAAGTTCCGGTTAAGTTAGCTACAAATGAAATGTCAAATTTGCGTTTGCGGTATTGCCATATCCTTATTATGTATATGTTTCATGCCTCAAATATGCTTTAAAACAGTATATTTTTTCAGTGGCGGCTCGTGGCCTAAAAAAGTGGTGAAGACGAGGAAACCTTGCTGTAGCCAAAAGGAGTTTTGGTACCTACGTCGCGCCCCACATCTCATTAAAAATTCGTTAAAAAAATGTAGAGTTTAGGGCTCTAATAACTTGAAAACAGTTTTTAGGGCACTTATACGATATATAGATACGATTCGTTCTGCTTGCCTGGAGTATTTTAATTCTGAACCTTCGACAACACTGCAGTGTTTATTGGTTTTGGTCCGCCCGAGTATTTCATTTCCCCGGTACCACCCATATCTAGTAGGAGACATTCCCCTATTCGACACCTGGGGAGGCGCCCGATGGAGGTCCAACAACCTCGGATGACAGAGGAAGACAGAGAGAGAGAGAGGACTAAGTGACAGATGTCATAGAAAAAAATTGCACAAGCCAAATGGAGATGGGCTGGACATGTAGTACGTTTAAATGATAATAGGTGGACCAAAAGACTCATAGAATGGAGACCTAGAGAAGATAAAAGACAGCGAGATAGACCACCAAAAAGATAGATGGATGACTCGAGAAAAACAGTGGGAAATTCGATACAGATGGCACAAGATAGAGAACAATGGAAGAATTTGGAGGAGACCTATATCCAAAATTGGATGCAAGAGGTTGCGGAATGATGATGGTGATGATAGTAGAACCGAGGTGAAGAGATACTTAAACAAAAAAAAAGGAGTATTAGATAACTAATAGAACTGACTTCTAGTTTTTATAAATCAAGTCGATCTCTTAAGGAGGCAAGTCTATTAATAATATCCTCGTAAAAAAGATGCTTCTGCATAAGTTCATTCAACAGTTCCTTATGAACTATAACAGTCAAACTGGATAGTCTATCTTGTGAAATAATGATTCTTGTAAAAGTTTTTAAACCTTTTTAAGCACGAAAAACTTCTGTCTACGGAAACGCTTGTCGATGAAATTGTCAGAATTAAACAAAATAAATTAAAGACTTCTTCAACAATGTCTTTAATTGGTTGTAACTGTATAACAAATTCTTTCAAATTCACATTTTTGTAATTTTCGTCGGCATAAAGAAGGCAGAGCTTACTTTTAAGTCTTTGATGTTTAGTCATTTGTGTGCCATAAAACTCAAATAAATTTTGAAAAGCGTCGGAAGGGAAGGTCAAACTGTATGACTCAAATTTTGTTGTATCTGCTAAGCTTACGAATTTTAATTTATCACAATCCTGAAAAGGTATCTACATTTCCTTTAAAATATGATCATATATTTCAAAAAATAATGCTCTGTATTGAGTAGGAATTGCATTCTTGCTAAGAACATCATATAAAATATCTGTTATATGAAAAATTTCGCTAAAAACTGTTACTAAAAATGTGAACTCAAAATCATTTAAATCTCTTAAAAACCCTTTAGCCAGCTGAACTGATTTGCGGTCTGACTCTTCAGAATTCATTATATTATCAAAAACCTCTTTTAATTTTTCCCAGTCTTCAATAATTACACTGACGCTAATTTTGAATTAGACGACCATCTTGTCTCTGTAATTGTTTGCATACGTCTAGCCATGTAGATGCAAGAGCGTACGATCGTTTGCTGAACTATGAAAAAACGATGGGATTGAGGTAATAGTTGCAAAAAAATTCGACATTTTGATATTTTCTTAAAGCTCTGTTGCAAAACAAGATTAAGTCGATGGGCTTATAATAAAGTGCACTAAACAAATAAACTTAAGATTGTGATTAATAATAGCGTCGTTAAAACATAACCACATTCTTCTGTCATCTTATAATTTTAAATTTCAGTTCCACTACAGAGCAAAATTTTAGAGATACAGCTCTGCTATAGGATAAGGATTTTTCTCTAAAAGGGGCCTATGTCTGTTTATGTATAAATTAATGGTATTTAAAACTAAATATAACTTTAAAATAAAGTTCAGTAGGAAGATATTATATTTTGTAAAAAATATGCCTAAGTGAAAAAATGACACAGTTAACATCTAGAAAACATCCCTAATGGGACGTCCCTGGTATGGTGGTATGTCCGACTAGAAATATCCCTTGGACATCCAAAAGAAGTCCCGGGACGTTTGGACCTTAAAATGCATAAAATGGACGTCCCAGGGATGTCTTGTGCTGTCTGGGAACCGTGAACGCGTGTGCAGATGGATTCCGCATTTCAAAAAATGATTTCACCTATTCCTGAATCGTACACGCTAGTGACACAGGTTAGGACTTGACCGTCAAGTACCTACCGCTAATTAAGCTAGTTATCTTTTTAATTTTTAGATTAATTAAAAGAGAATAAATAATTAATTTCAGAATTTAGATATGATAATGTGTTTTTTATTTTTTATTTATTTGTCTCAATTTAATTATATTTTTTTGTGGAAATCACCTATACCTACTTCACCTGGCAGGCCGCCGCTGATATTTTTATTATATTATTATATGGAATCTGGTATTTTTTAAAATTTATATAAAACACGAACGAAATGAATATTTGTTTTTTCCGATATTAGTTGCGTTAGTTATTATTTTAGAAAAAATATTATAATTGCTCTTTTGGTAGATTAGCGGATAAACTTGGCAACACTGGTCAAAAACCTTCAAAACTCTAGTTGCCAGATTGCAGCAGATTTCATTTTATGACTATTATCTTTGGAATCAAATGGTACCTGAATACCGTTTTGTTTATGTATTAGTTACTTATTGGAACTTATTCAGATCGTCACTCCCTTTAAATTATGTGAATTTGTATGTTCGGTAAATAAAATTTCAATTTAAACTAATGCCTACAACAATTGTTGAACCTGAAAGGTATTAAATGTAGCAGAAATGCGGGAAGAACGGTTTAATTTAATTTAAATTTAAGTTTTATAAATGCGTTTGACTCTTTAGTCAAACCACAGCCACCTTTACTTCCAAGCCATGAAGTAGAAATTATTTGGCAACAACGCGTGGTAGTCCGTTTTTAAAGCACTATACCAAAGAATATAGACGCTTAAGCGTCTATATTCTTTGGCAGAAATATCGTTTGTGTCATATCCCCTGTCCCCTCTCTTACATATCACTGGTCTGGCCACAGCCATGGTACAATAAATTCACATTTTATTGTACCATGAGACCTTATTGAGAGTTTATTGCACCATGGGCCACAGCCAACTAAAGTTTACAAGCCGTGAAGTAAAAAGGCAACGTCGCAACATATGATTAAAGTTTGTATGGTTATGTTTTTTGCCTTTTGCTCAACATCAACATAAACAGCAGTAAACAAATAAACATTGCAATTAGTATTACTAAAGAATATAGAGTCTATATTCTTTGGTATTACCATAGAGAAAAAAAATAAGGTATAATATTACGGTATTACTTATTAGCAAATCTAAGTGTCTATTATTTGGTTAGTTAGGATGAGAGAGGATGTTCTTTGGTTTAAAAAGACTGTGATTAGGCCAAGAATTATTAAAATGGAAGAGAGTGACATTGATGATATTTTTGATGAAGAAGTTGAAAAATCAAAGGAAATAAAAAGCATTTCAGTCAATAAAACAAGAAACGCCATTTAGTCCTGAAAATACTGAATTATTTACCAATCTTTCTCTCACTAATAAAAATATGTTACAAATAAAATCAGAAAACTTCTATGAAGAACTCAATGATAACTTTGAACTCAAGTTAGAAGATGTTGATCTGCTTAAAATTGAGATTGAAGATACTAAGCAATTACATAGTAAAAATATAAAATTACCAAAAAAAGAAAAGTTATAATGTGTGATGTGTCAAAAAAGTAAGTACATAGTACCTAGTATAATAATTACATGTATTTTTTTTAAGTAGATATATTTATATTGATCTATTAAAAAATATATATTTTTAATTTTAATAGATCAATAAATAAATACAAAACTTCTTAAACTGAACATTTGATTAGGCATATTGGTAATTATTTACTAAGCCTAAACTACTAAAAAATAACGTCTTGCACCGCATAAAAATCATTGCACAATTATTAGTAAGTGAAGCAGAATTCATTGATATAAATTTCATCTCCGTAAACATGGTTCCGGCTTATTACACTAGTAACCGGTAATCATACGAAATTTGATTTATATGTATAAGTAGTTTATATTGATAAAAGATCTTATTTCCAGTTTAAACAGTTTCAATAATACATCTAAAGAATTACAGTTTTGCACACTTAACAGTCTACTATGTACATCAAGAATGAAACATTACTGAATTTCAAGATATCCTTTGATTTTGTGATTCTGCTAGTGACTTTCAAATAAAATTTTTTTAATTTTCTTAGTAGGTACATTGTGAATAGAAATAAGCCAATAGTACCATTTTACTTGTAGTTAGCAATAGTTTATATAGTCAAGTTCTAGTACATCCAGTATATATATCCAGTTTTCATTTAGGTGTTGACCTTCTTGTTCTGTTAATAATTCTTCTAATTCCAGATTAGTCACTATGAATGTCTTCTAAATGTTTATTCAAAGAAGATACCTCATTGTGAAAATAAAACAAACCCACTTCTCTCAAAATGTTTGCTTTACAATATTTCATTTAGGTATTTAGTGTAGTTTTCTCAAAATATATAAATTGGTGCTTCTACAACTGTGGTCATGGTTGAACACTTTGATCCTATGTTCTAAACAGTAATAGTGGTGTCTTCATGTACGTTAGTGGTCTGTTAATGTACACAAGTGTAATGTACATTTATTTTACTCCTATATTTTTATAGGAGTAAAATTAGATATTTGTACCATTTTTAGTACTTACTCCCTTTAGCAATCAAAACACAATGTTCTATAAGCTCATTCACTGGCTGCAGAGCAAAGTGTTTCTATTGGCTTGGTGAGGTCTGCTCCAGTGATAAGACCACTTTAATCGTTTCTCAGGTCAGCTGGCTGTTTTTTTGAGTCTCCTATTGGCATTATGTTTTATTAGAGGTTGAAGTAAGGGGTTACAGTGTGATTCCAGTCCTTCATGGTGCTTAATGCTATAATTTAGTGATCACATCCTGTATGAACAGGATTCTAAGGTCTTCATGGAGCCTTAGGTTTGATACATACCAGGGTGCATCAGTTATCATTCTCAGTATTTTCGGTTGTCTGCTTTCAATTATAATTCTATTTGACTTGCTTGCTCATCCCCACAGTTGGATTTCATATGTCCAGATAGGTTTTATGATAGCTTTATAGACAAGGATTTTCTTTCCAATTGAGTTTTGAGACAAGATGTATTCCTAGATATTTGGTGCTGGAGTATTGAGGAAGTTGGATATTGTTAAGTGAAACTGGGGAACACTGGTCTCCTTTCAAGGTGAAAGTCACTTGGACTGATTTTGTTTCATTAATTTTAATCCTCCACCTATTTAACCATGTCTTGATTTCAATCAGTTGTACCTCTAGAATGTTACATGCTATAGTTGGATTTTTGTTCTGTGTGCTCAATGTTGTCAAAGGCTTGTATTGAGTCTAGAATGGCAGCTGTTCAGTACTGTTTGCTTTCCATTGCAGAATTTATGGAGTGTACTCTATGAACTTGCTTTATTGTTGACCGTTCTTTTCAAAAGCCAAATTGGTTGGGTATCCATCTTGCTCTATAGTCTATAGGGTTCTGAGTTAATTTTTTATAATAGTAACCTTTCAAGTATTTTTGATGCGATTGGTAGTTGACTTATTGGTCTATATGATGAAACCTCATTTGGATTTTTTCCTGATTTTAGAAATAGTATTATTTTAATAGTTTTAAAGGGCTTTGCCCAGTAATTTGACCTTATAATGGCATTGAAGATGAGAGTAAACAGTATGATTTCTTTATCTGGTAGTTCCTTTATTATCTTTGGTCCAGGAGATTTTCTAATGTTTAAATATTGAATTTCTTGTTTAACTTTGTTTTTGGTTAGTGGTCTAATTACTGGTATAGTATTTATAAAGTCAGTTGAAACACCCAAAAACCTGCTTGCCGACAAACAATAAAATAATAATATCATATTACCAGACATGGGCGCATAGGCAAGCGAATAGGCTATATTGACAGTATAGTGATTTAATTATACTTCGTAAAATAATAAACATTTTAGCTGTACAGCACTGGCATGCATCGACAGAGTTTCTTATCTGTACCCTTCGCCACCAGCTAGAAGGAGACCTCCAAGTAGCGTGTTAAATATTGGTGATTTTGAATAACATATCAATGTCCAATATTTATTTGATGGGATGTATCTTTCATTCTCTCTTTCTTCCATCTATTTGCTACAAAGTATGGGGATTGTTTAAATACGTTTGAAACATTGAAGCGTGGTATTTATACTTTAACTTGATTACCGGTAAATGTAATATTGAACTGCCCTTATAAATCGAGTCGGAGAGAAATGTTTCAATTGACTTTATAAATACTATAAATTCTCTGAATGTCATTTATGTCTCTTTCAATTTTAATGTCTGGAGCTCCGTTGTTGGGAGGAAATACTTGAGCTAGGTGGTTGGCAAATAGCATTGTTTTTTCCTCATCACTTCTGGCCCACTGTAGTTTTGGTTCCTGTTGGTTTCTAATTGGAGGTAAGTACAGGAGATTTTGATTTGTTTCCATATTGAGTTGATGTGCTGGTTAAGATTTGTTACATAGTTTGTACAGTTTTGTGCCTCTTTGTTTGGATTTTAGTTGATTGCTTAGCCTGTTTAATGGAGATTGTAGTTGGTAGCTTTCCTTTTTGAGCTACCAACTTTTTTATTTCAGCTGGGTTTTTTGGGCTTTGCTACCTGTATTGTTGTCAGGTGTGGAATTTTGTACAGCCTCTAGAGATTGTTGTTTAAGGCTGTTAGTGTTTCATTTATCTCCATTGTTGTTTTGAGATATACAATATTTGAGACAAATGAATTTTAAAAAAATTAGAAATTTTTTCACTAGGTATCAGCTATATAGGTATCAGCTGTGATATAAAACCTGTGCTATCAATAAATGTTCAATGGAATATAATGGCTTTTTGCATTATGTTACATATCTCTAATTCTCAAGTTAACTATAATATTTTACATTTTAGTAAAGTAAATGTGTTGTTGTTTAAAACAAAAGTGTCTCTATTGTTTAAAAATCTCAATTAAATGAACATAGATGTATTGAACTGTTTCAATATGCTCATTAAAGATACCATATACAAATATGTAAATTTTAGGATTCCATTCTGCAAGAAGAAGAAATAATCATCTACATGTACATTTTGGTAAGTTATATTATAAACATTTAATTTTAAAACTAATGATAGGCCAGTAAATGAACATGAAATATGGCAGTAGCCTGTAATTTTCTGTGTCACTGTAAACTGCATGAAGATTTGGATTAAGGTTCTACTTACCCTCCACTTCCCTTTTGGACTTGTACCATTGATTGCTTTTTATTTTCAGGGTCAAAAACTACCCCTATTAGAAAAAATCATATAATGTAATTATTTATTTGTTATAGGGATAACTCCAATAACAGTAAAAATACAATAATACAGAAATAACAAAATTAAGAACAAGATATCTTTTAAATTTAGTCAAACTGGTGTTAAATAGGTATACCTCTCAGTTATTCGACAATGTCATATATCTGTGCAACATACTGTTACTACTATATATTTACTACGGATTAATTTCAGGTGATATGGAGAAAGACCTAATAAATAAATAAATAAATTCATTTATTTATTAATCTCTGACCTTTGGCAACAGGAACCTTTAAACAGTTGTTTGAATCATCATTCCCTGATTTAGATGTTGTAAACATCTAATGCATCACATGAAGAAGCTGTGGAGATACATTTCATCAGTATGGATAATATGATAACCCTCTATTGTATTTTTTTTATTTTTCTTAGATAGTCTGTTCTTTTGGTTCAAATATGCGTTTTTTCTATTAGTACTCTGTAGTTGGCAGGATGATTCTCTTGGCAATTTGTGCACTTCACATCTTTTAATTCGTGTTGGGTTTGGACATTCAGATTGGCTGTACATTTTTACGCATCGAGGCATTCTGTTGCAAATATTTGTGAATGTGTCAGAAATGTTGACACCTGTGGCATTGCGGAATTTCTCTTTGGGATGTGGTGGTTTAACTTCAACTATTGAGTTAAGTAGTTTATTGACTTTAAAAATGTGTTTATTGTTTGCATTAGCATCCAATTCTATGTGGAAAAGTGGTAGTTGCTTTTTATCCTCTTTCCGTTTTATGTTGGAGATATTTTTGACTGAATGTCCTAGTTCTTCGAGTGCCCTTTTAATCTCATTAATTTCTGTTGAGGGATGAATATTGCGGATATCCACGGTCTTGTTTTATCTGATATGTATGAATCTGCATTTTTGTGCTGTTAAACTTTTAATAGTATCCGTATAATTTTCAGGTGAATCTGGAGTTTAATTTGGTTATCCCTAAGACATTTAATGGTATATAGATTTGGTATTTTTTCATCAAGCAGTTCGCGTAGCAGTTTTATATATTTCTACATTCGATCTTTTTGTCGTAGTATCATGAAAATGGACTGACACATTTTGCACTACCATCTAATTTTTTAAACTATGCTATCGAAAAATGGGACTAGGTATTTTGATTTTTCAATGACTTATGATTTTATTAGGAACATATGATGAAGTAGTTTTATTTTGAACTCCGACTGCGGTGATTGCTGGGTGGATTGAGTAACTCAGTAAATGCCTGTGCCGGTCCCAAGTCCGGATAAAGGAGGAGGGTTGAGGCGATGGGCTAGCAACTCATCCCTTGTCAAAACAAATAAATGCTAATGATTTCGACCAAAAGCCTCGGAATACAAAGGATGGATCAAAACAAAGACGACTAATGCAACGGAAAATGAAAATGATATTGGCTACATGGGATGTACAAGGACTTAGATCCAAACAAGCAGAGGTGTTCAAAGAATTAGCGGAAAGAAAAATAGATATATGTATTCTTACCGAGACCAAGAAAAAGGGAAAGGAAATGAAGAGATAGGAGAATATATACATATCTACAGTGGAGTAAGTAAAGATAACAGAGCTAAGAGAGGAGTCTCTATTGCCATTCGAAAAAAATCTTAAAAACAATATTAAATTGTGGACTGAAGTAAATGAACAACTGCTAATACTGGAAATAAACAAGAATGGGTACAACATCGTAATTGTCAGAGTGAATGCCCCAAATGAAGATGCAGATCCAGAAAGTAAAGACGATTTCTGCAACAAGATGAATGAAATACTCTCTGAAATAAAAAAAAAACTGCGAAATCTTTTGTACTATTGAGATTTAAACGGCAGAGTAGGGAGAGAAGAAAATAACAGAGTCGTAGAAAGATATAGAGAACAAATAACCAATGACAACGGAATGCGTCTTAGAGATTTTTGTGAAACAATGTCTCCCAAAATTATGAATAGATTTTTCAACATAGAGACATCCACAAATTTACATGGATACAACCTACTAGAAATCTGCGCTAGATAATCGACTATGTAATCCAACGTCAAACTTCCCAGCTGAAAACAACTGACGCAAGGGTATACCGTGGATCAGAATGTGGATCCGACCATCGTTTAGTTATAGCCAACGTGATATTTAACTATCGCAAAAACAATAACACTCAGGTACAGAATATAGAAAAAGGACAAGAAATATCCCCTAAATATAACCTAGAAAGCTTAAAAGAAGATTCAACGAAATTGCTTTATAAATTACGACTGGCCACAAAACTACAAAATGTGGATCGAGA
>CAKJVB030000147.1:21277-32661 GCA_918026665.1 Diabrotica balteata | reverse complement strand
TTTCCACACATATCTTTTGGTTCTGGAATATTATCTTTCAAGAAGTGTTTGATAAATCTACTCTTTTCGTACTAAGGCCATATAATAATCAAAAACATTTCTACAAACCCTGATTAAAGTTATGCCGAGTTTTATATTGTATTCACATGAAACAAGAACGTTTAGCCCTCTACATACTTTAGGTCTAGATCAGGTAAACCTTTTTTATAACTATTTGCCTCATTCCTAAAAAAATATGGCAAGTTTTTCTTTATCAGAAATATCATTAAACATTCCTAAAATGTCTGGCTTAAAAACTTCGTTAAATTTTTTAAAGACATTTAAATTTACAGTAACAGTTTTAACAGTTTTCTTTTACTTTTTAGACAGTTATTTTTATTTTTCATGCCGATAAAAATTTTTCCTTCAGCTTTCCTTTTCTTAGCAATATTTCTATTTCAGTTACTCACATCTCTAGCTCGCTTCTTGACTACTTTTTACAACTGTTTGTTTCTGTTCACCGACTTCACTTTCAGAATCACTTTGTACCAGTAATGAAATTTCAGCAATTAAATTAAACACAGAAAATCATCTATGGCTAGGTACGGAGTCACCTGGGAGTTACTGTTACCATTATTCCCCGTTATTTTGCCGTTATTCAACAAACTCTTAAAATATCATAAAAGCACAGAATACCGACGTAAATTAAAGATGAATAACAACTTACTAAACACGGCATCTCGGCAACGAGGTGTCACGGCAGTGTCTTCCACATTTGAAGATGCTGCATTGAAGCAGGTAAAATAAAAATTTTTATTTTATAACTACAAAAAATTGCTCTCTATCTTGAGTTGTTCTTAGTATCGAATGTCTGTTCATGCCTGTCCAGTCTCTTTCATTTTTCAGCTAGGAGCCTTTTCTTCTTTTTGGACCTCATCTTCCTTCTACTTTCCCTTCCATTATTACTCATAGAAAGTTGTATTTTTCTCCTCTGTAAATATGTCCTAGATAACTCGTTTTCTGATTTTTACAATGTTTAAGAGTTCCCTCTCAGTCCCCATTATTCTCAGCACGCTTTGGTGGTCACGTGCTCTGTCCAAAAAATCTTCAGCATCCTTCGAAAAACCCACATCTCAAAGGCCTCTACACGTCCCATACTTGTGATTTCGAGTCCATGTTTCGACCCGTATAGCAATATGGAATAATTGAATGAACCAATTTTTACAAATTGGGTTATCGGATATCCGATAGGAAGAAGTACGACAACAAAGCTTAAAAGCAAGTAAAGCGGCGGGTTCTCTTAATGACACAATCTTAAAGAACAAACACCTAAGACAAGACACAAAAACAAGAATCTATAAAGCAGCAATTAGATCTATATTAACATACACGGCGGAGACAAGACCTGACACATCTAAAACGAGACGACTGCCAGAAACAACAGAGATGAATATACTCCGACGAATATCAGGGAGAAATCTAATGGATAGGGAGTGATGCGAAAACATAAGAAGAGCATGCAATATAGAAGACATAAATAGATGGGTGATAAAACGAAAACAGGAGTGGAACGAACATATCAGTAGAATAGCAGATAATAGAATAGTACGAATAGCACGAGATAAGTCACCAAAATGACGAAGAAGTATTGCAGACCAAGAAAAAGATGGTGCGACAATTTAGGAGGCTAATATTGAAGAAGAAACATGCTTTAAATATACTGGAATTTTTTGTACGGGTTCTATCTGTTTGTTGTAGTTAGGGTTGTAGTTGTAGATATGTTTCTGATAAGGTCTTATGGTCTATACCATGTTGTGTTAGGATTTCTACGAGTTTTGTATGTTTTACTCGATCCAACGCTTTTTCGTAGTCGACACCAAAACAGAGAAACACGTCTTTTCGTTAGTCTCGGTATTTTTTGTAGTAATATCTGGAGGCCAAATAATGCTCCCTAGTACCAAGTTCTACACGAAATTAAAAATTTATTGTTGCTCAGATTTCTTTCGCATTCTGTATATACGTTGATGTACAATTTTGAATAACATTTTCAGAAAATGGCTCATCAGGCTAATTAATCTGAACTGTGAGCAATAGTATAAATTATGTTAAATAGTACTGTTAGACCCAAGTATTGGGTCTTGTCCTATAGTCATTTGTGGTTCTGTTCTCTCGTCATCGAACAGATCTTCGATGTATTTTTCCCATATATTTACTTCATTTTCTGGGCTAGATACTATTTGGTTATTATTATCTATTAGAGTCGTTGTAGTGAATTTTTTCTTCATATTTGTGACTTCCTTAATCTTTTTGTATGCATTGAAGTAGTCTGGTTTTTTAGTAATTCTCTCGGTTCCTCACATTTGCTGTTTATCCATTCTTTTTTGGCTTTCCTGATTTTTATTTCAGATGGTTCTCTGGGTTTCTTTATATTTTACTTCATTGCGATTTTTGTAAGATCTTACGTCCATCAACTCTAGGATTTCTTCTGTCGTCCATGTATTGTTTGTTTTTCTTGTATTGTCTTGTAGTTGTTCTGTTTTCTATAGTTGTGATTGTTGTTTTGAAGGTTTGCGAAATACTCTCTACTGATTCTTCTGCTACCGCGGGTGCTTCACTGAATTTTTCTTTGAGTGTATCATTCATTATTTTTCTCTATCTCTGCCTATACTGCTGGATCTTTAGGTTTTTCGAGACTAGGTTTGATTGACTGATGTCTAATTTACTTCAAGATATTTCTACATAAAATTTTGGACCATGGCCTCGATGTTTTGGGCATTTTCATATCGAAACCTCAAAGCTGAATGTTTCCTCTAAAAATATTAACAATACGACACTTATCTGGTCCGAAGGGCACACTAATATCATTCGAGAAAGTTGCTACAGTTTTTAACACTCAATCTAGACGATTAAGCTTAACCACTATTTTTTTTAACAAAACCAGAGTCAATGAAAGCTTAGTAACTGAAAGAGAAGATTGAACGCTAGACAGAACCACAGAGGAATTAACTAGTTTTTATTGTAGACCACGGTTAATTGGTATTTTTCAGTTACAATATTATTATCTGTTATTATATCTTAAAATTAATTATTACTATATTTATTACTACATTACCTACTATTATTGTATTATTATTAGTTTAATGATTATTGTTATGTAAGAATATTATTTTAACTGTTCATATTAAAAATTAACCACAAGTTATAAATTGTGAATAATTTTTGACGTTTTGGCACCAGATCGGAACCGTTTTATATTTCTTTGAAAACAGTTAATTTCCTATAAAAAAGGTAATAAAACAAAGCAAGCCCCAAGCAAACGGCTTTTAGAACAATATTAAGATACTTAAAACAGATACAGAATAACAGGAATATCATACTTTCGATTTGTTTAATCTGATGTTTTAAGATATAAGTCATTACCTGCATCTGGCTGTTTGTCTTGTATAGTTTGCACGGGAATTTTTTCTTGTAACATAGTTTCCGGAACTTGTGAATATTCTGCGTTTCTTGTAGTGGAAACCCCGATTTCCTTACATTCACAACATTGACATGACTGTTCTGTAGGAGGAAGTCTAGACTGACATCCGCCAGTCACTTTGACTTAAGGTGGCATGATTCCACTCTTGTTTATCTTAAAAAGAGAAGAATTAACAAAAAAGATCTTCACTTAATAGGACTTCAGCAAATTCTTATTAAAATATTGGAATAATTTTACAATTTAATCAGAACTGTATTGCATATTTCCAATTTATTTATTTATTTATGTATGAAAGTCCTATTTTATAAAAAAATATTATTGTTTTAAATGGACCAAGTTTATTGTAAATCTTTAAACATCTTTATATGAATTATTTTTATAAGGAGTTATGTGGGGATTGTTGGAGACATTTTTGTATGAAATGCTCTGGGCTTAATAAAACGACCACAAAAGCCCCATTGGACAAAACATTTTCCTATCTAAGATTTTTTTGTTCATTATGTGACTCGTCAGGCTTAAAATATTTACATGGAAAAATATCTACTTTATCAAAAAATCAAATACCTTTAGAGCACATTGAAGCCTTAATTCAAGTAACTAAAAAACTAACTGATAATTTGCCAGTTTTCATTGAGACATGATATTTACTGAAACTAATGAGAGTGGGTAAAGAAATAGCACAGACAACAACAAAAAAAGAAAGTTTCATATCAAAGGAAATAAAGATTCTTATGAACATAAGAAGAACGTTACTAGAACAAGGGGACAGAAACAAAATTGAATACAAAGAAATAAACAAAACTATTAGAAACAATATTCAGGAGTGTAAACGAAGAGTACAGGAAGAGCAGATAGAGAAAACAATTGAAAAAAATAGAAATATGAAATGCTTAAAGCAGAACCTGGAAAACATACAAATCAATAGCATAAAGAACAAAGCAGGAGTAGAGACCAACAATATAAAAGAAATTTTACAGACAACGCACGAATATTATACAAATCTCTATAAAACAGAACAAAAACCAACCCAAGAAATCCGTAATCAGTTACAACTGAAAATTAAGAACGTTAACTCTGACCTACAGTCTTGTTCGATCATTCATAGAGAGAACACGTAAATTTACAGGTGCTTAAATAGTGATTAAGACCAGTTTTTTGTGACTATCAATAATAAACCAATTTCGCTCCGGGCAAATAAACCCAGTTTTTGTGTTTATTTAAGTGTTTGTTATTGTTTTTGTTTGTGTGTATGTAGTGGTAGTTTACAAAAATGGATGAAAACTCCCCCCCTGACAAAGGGGGGACCCAAAATATGGACCAAGTGGAAGAATGCCCACAAACCAAGGAACAGGAAAAAGGAATTAAGCTGTTTAATCTACAAAAAGGATATCTCTATACGGATAAGGTATATGTATTCATTGAAAAAACAAATGAAGAAAATATTGGCAAACTGCATCCTATGAAGGTAGGTCATATTTTACATAAAAAATTAGCAATCAAGAATATTCTTAGTATTGACAGAGTAGGGAAGAATAGGGTAAGAGTACAAGTTAAAAGCCCCAAAGATGCAAATAGTTTAGTACAAAATGAAAATTTAAAAGAGGAACAACTAAAAGCATATATCCCAAATAATTTGCTTCAACGAAAAGGCATAATAAGAAACGTAGATACTACTTTTAATGAACAATATCTTTTTGATAATATAATATCAAATATAACAGTAACGGAAGTCACTCGACTCAAAAGGAAAATTGACTTAAATGGAGAAAAAGTATATGTCCCCAGACAAATGGTATTACTTACTTTTGAAGGAAACATTTTACCCAGATATGTATATATAAACAGTGTTGCCTGTTCTGTAGAACCCTATGTGCATAGAGTTATACAATGCTTTAAATGCTTGCAACATGGACACATATTTCGTAATTGCAACAGTACACAAACCAGATGTATTAACTGCGGACAAGAGAAAAACGATGATCATAACTGTAGAGACCCACAAGACAGTTATTGTATACATTGTAAAAATTATGAACATAAATCCATTTCCAAACAATGTCCAAAATTTAAAGAACAAAACGAAATTAAAAGACATATGGCCGAAAAAAATTTAACATTCTTAGAAGCAAAGGACAGTCTAAAAAACTCTTACACATCTGCTGTTAGTACGAGAAATAGTTTTGAAGTATTAGGTATGCTAAATAACGAAAGCTTTCCACCTCTCCCAAGTCAAACTAACATCAAACATATACCTAAACCATCCTCATCCAATACCCAAAAACAAACACAAAAAGTACCTCCAAATCAACCTGAAACTTCTTCACATTTCAAAAAAAGAAAAGCCCAATCTCCCTTACCTGAACCTATGTTTCCTTTTGAATTTGGTCCAAAAAGACCTCTTCCCTCAAATATTTTACACAGTGCCGATCCTGATCCTAATACAGATGAATTTATAAACATATTTTTCAATATTTTTAAAAGTGTACTCGAAGAGTTTGATTCTTTTAGCGATTTAGAAAAGTTAGATAAAGCATACATTTATGATAAAATTAACAATTTTAATAAATTTAAGTAATGCTAATAATAAAAATAAAATAAGATTTACAATGAATGGCATCGGTACAATAAACGAGTTTATTAACAATGTGTAATTCAGAACTGGTTTAAGCCAGATAAACAATATAATTTCAAGGGTTATAATATTATTCGTAAAGATAGAAATGATGGTTATGCAGGTGTGGCAATCCTTGTTAGAAATGTATTTTGTTTTAAAGAAATTCCAATTAAGAAAAATTTTAATGAAAATATTTTAATGTGTGGTATACAAATATTGAATAACAGTGAAATAACGCTAACATGTTTCTCTCTATACTGCCCACCTGATTTACGAACAACAACTGCCGATTGGGACGCAATTCTTAACTGTACCAAGTCAAATAGTATATTTGGAGGTGATTTCAATGTGCATCATTCAACATGGGGATCATACAAAAGTAACACCAAAGGCACGCAAATTATAACCGCTTCAGACAATACGGAGTTAGTACTTCTAAACACCGGATCACCTACAAGGTTCACAAATAACGGGAATAATTCAGTCGTGGATTTAACTTTTGCAACTCCAGATATAGCAATTAATTGTGCATGGGAAACTTTACCTGATGTACTGGGTTCAGACCATTTTCCAATCATTATAGAAATTAACAAAGGCATGGAAAGTAAAGACATCATAATACACCCAAAAACAAAATGGAATTTGAATAAAGCAGATTGGACTCTATATCAAGAAGTTGCGAATAACTATTTCTCACAACACATTAAAAATAGCAGTAACGCGGAAGATAATTATAGCTTATTAATTGAAGGGATAAATAAGGCAGCCAATGCATCTATACCCATTTACCAACCCTTTAAACCGAACAAAAAAACTTCTCTTCCACCATGGTGGGATCAAAGCTGTGAAGAGGCTATTAAAAAAAGAAAACAAATGCTCAACACGTATAAGCAACAAAGCACTATGGAAAATTATGTCAAATGTAAAAACGAAATTTCAAAAACAAAAAAGTTTTTAAAAATTAAAGCTAAACTACATTGGCAGCTCTGGTGCGAAAACTTAAATAGAAATACACCATTGGCAAACATATGGACTCAGGCCAGAAAAATGAATAGGATATATAGGAAAGGTAATACATCGGATAATTATGAATGGCAAGAACAATTTTTAGATAAAATTACACCAGCTAATGCTATGGGTGATACCTCACACATTTGTGATGGATTCGAAAAAAATGAATGCATTTAAAATGCATTGGCCCGAAATTGTGCGCCTACGCTCTTAAATGTTTAAATGAAAATATAATCGATATTGCCTTAATTTCAGAAACATGGTTTAAGCCAGATAAACAATATAATTTCAAGGGTTATAATATTATTCGTAAAGATAGAAATGATGGTTATGCAGGTGTGGCAATCCTTGTTAGAAATGTATTTTGTTTTAAAGAAATTCCAATTAAGAAAAATTTTAATGAAAATATTTTAATGTGTGGTATACAAATATTGAATAACAGTGAAATAACGCTAACATGTTTCTCTCTATACTGCCCACCTGATTTACGAACAACAACTGCCGATTGGGACGCAATTCTTAACTGTACCAAGTCAAATAGTATATTTGGAGGTGATTTCAATGCGCATCATTCAACATGGGGATCATACAAAAGTAACACCAAAGGCACGCAAATTATAACCGCTTCAGACAATACGGAGTTAGTACTTCTAAACACCGGATCACCTACAAGGTTCACAAATAACGGGAATAATTCAGTCGTGGATTTAACTTTTGCAACTCCAGATATAGCAATTAATTGTGCATGGGAAACTTTACCTGATGTACTGGGTTCAGACCATTTTCCAATCATTATAGAAATTAACAAAGGCATGGAAAGTAAAGACATCATAATACACCCAAAAACAAAATGGAATTTGAATAAAGCAGATTGGACTCTATATCAAGAAGTTGCGAATAACTATTTCTCACAACACATTAAAAATAGCAGTAACGCGGAAGATAATTATAGCTTATTAATTGAAGGGATAAATAAGGCAGCCAATGCCTCTATACCCATTTACCAACCCTTTAAACCGAACAAAAAAACTTCTCTTCCACCATGGTGGGATCAAAGCTGTGAAGAGGCTATTAAAAAAAGAAAACAAATGCTCAACACGTATAAGCAACAAAGCACTATGGAAAATTATGTCAAATGTAAAAACGAAATTTCAAAAACAAAAAAGTTTTTAAAAATTAAAGCTAAACTACATTGGCAGCTCTGGTGCGAAAACTTAAATAGAAATACACCATTGGCAAACATATGGACTCAGGCCAGAAAAATGAATAGGATATATAGGAAAGGTAATACATCGGATAATTATGAATGGCAAGAACAATTTTTAGATAAAATTACACCAGCTAATGCTATGGGTGATACCTCACACATTTTCTCAAAACAAAGACAAAATAACACCAACCATAAAATTTTTAGTCAACCAATTTGCTTAACAGAATTAAATTATGTCATAAAAAACAGAAAGAATACATCACCTGGATATGATGATATTAGATATCCTATGATATTCCAATTACCAAACAATGCCAAGATGTTTCTAATCAAAATTCTAAATGATATCTGGATCAATGGGGAAGGAATAGAAGAATGGAAAAAGGCTATTGTAATACCAATCTACAAACCAAACAAAGACCCCCACCTATGTGACTCATATAGACCTATTGCACTTATGCCCTGTATACTCAAGGTTTTTGAAAGAATAATTAAAAACCGATTGGAATGGTGGTTAAATACAACCGGCGCTCTGCCAACTACACAATATGGCTTTAAAAAAGGTTTTGGTACCATAGATGCGGTGACACACTTAGTTACAGACATACAAATAGGCTTAACTGAAAACGAGTATAATGGAACGATGTTTCTAGATGTGAAAGGTGCCTACGACAATGTCAACTGGTTCATCTTACGGGAAAAAATGATACAATTACAAATCCCTCAAGAAGTTGCCAACACGATATGCAAATTATATATAAACAGACAAGTAGGGCTCAGAGGACATTATAGGTGCCCAGTAAAATACCAAACTGCAAATTTAGGTCTGCCACAAGGATCAGTCCTTGCACCATTACTTTTTAATATATATACTACTAATTTACACACCTCTATACCTAAAGCAACTATTATACAATATGCCGATGATTTTGTTGTTTATACACGTAGCAAATATCTCGACGAATGCATTAATCGTTTGAATTTAAGCACAAAACTCGTTTTAAGCTCCATAAGTGATTTAGGGCTTCAAATCTCCGCAGAAAAATCCAAAGTTATAATCTTCACCAGGCATAACATGAAACCGATGCAGAAAATTACAATAGATGGTATAGAATTTCCGGTGGATACCAATGTCAAATACTTGGGAATCACATTAGACAGAAAATTAACCTGGAAACTTCATATTGAACAAATAGAGACAAAATGCAATAAAGGGCTAAACTTTTTAAAATCCATTATGCGAACTTGGTGGGGTGCAGAACCTCAAACAGCTCTACTCTTCTATAAAGCTTACATTAGATCAATAATTGATTATGGTTGTACACTCTATGGAACAGCCAATAAAACAAATCTACGTAAGCTGGATATTATACAAAACAAATCACTCAGAATATGTCTGGGAGCAATGAAATCTACACCAGTTGAACCGTTAAGAGCTGAAGCAATCGAACCTCCATTAGAACTGAGAAGATCATTTTTAGCTGAAAAAATGATTATTAAGTCGCTAAAGAAAAACTCACCATTCATTAGCAGCATATATAAATTAAACGAATACGACCTAACTAAGCCCTTTTGGATTCATAAACACTCTCCTCCTATTTGTGATGGATTAAGAAACGTGGCCTTAAAACCACAAACAAAGTTAGAGACCGACTACTTTGATCACTTTGTTTCCTGTGATGTGAATATACCACTTTATTCGGAGTTAGCATCATTTAATAGTATAGTCATAAATCAAATTTTAGAGGAACATCCAAATTACGTCACTATATACACTGATGGATCAAAAAACACCGATGGTACAGGTTGCGCTTTCGTAATACCTAAACGTATACAGAAAAAATACAAGTTAAACAAAAACACATCTATTTTCACAGCTGAGGCAATAGCAATTCTAAAAGCACTAGAATATGTTTATCAGGAAGAGGATCAGAATGCTATAATCTTTTCCGATTCACTTTCCGTTCTTAAAATTTTAAAATCAAACTCAAACACAACTAATGATATTATTTTTAGCATCCAAGCAATACTTAAACAATTACAAGATCAGAATAAATATGTAAAATTCTTCTGGGTCAAAGCACACGCAGGAATAACAAACAATGAAATTGCAGATCAAATTGCCAAAGAAAGCATAGTAATGGGGGAACAAATAAATTACGAATCAACTACAGACGAACAAATAATCATAGCAAAACAGAGAATGATGAAGAAATGGTCCTATTTATGGCAAGAGTACAGCTTCACAAATCCAACACGTTACACCAGACTTGAAACCAAATTAAGGAGAAAACCTTGGTACAATGAGTACAATTACAGTAGAAAAAGTATAACTACTATCAGCAGAATGAAGTTTGGTCACGCATGCTATCCAGCACATTTATTTAAAATAAAAATACTTGAGAGTGATCTTTGCGAAGCCTGTAATAAAATCGGTGATCTTGACCACATCTTTTTTGATTGTTTAAAATATAGAGCTCAATCTAATGAGCTTTTCAGTAAACTTTTAAAATTAAACATTGAAAGCCCATTTAATATACTGCATCTTCTTGCTTTAGAAAAAAAAGAAATTTACGATTGTCTGCTGTCTTTCGTCAGAACAACGAATATACAAATATAACCACCTTTGTTAATTCCTTTTGTCTTTCCTTAATGTATGCATACCTATCTGTCCGAGGCCTACCTGTTATCGTTTATAAAAATGCCCTGATCGGCCCCTGGGCGAGAAGAGTGTAATCCCTGTGTATTCCCTGTATCTGTTTTTAAAAATTTGTTTCTGGCTGCGTGGGTATTTACCCTAAAGCCAATATAAAAAAAAAAAAAAAAAAAAAAAAAAAAAAAAAAACTCTGACCTACAACCAGAAATCAGTAAAAATGAAATAAAAAAGACACTCAAAAAAATGAAGATTAACAAATCTCCTGGGAAAGATGGAATAACTGTGGAAATGCTTAAAAAATGGGGGGAAAAACTAAAGTGGAAGTCCTTTATGTACTAATGAATAAAATATTGAACATAAAACAAATACTCACCACATGGAACGAGGCAATAACAGTATTACTATTTAAGAAGGGCGATAGAAAAGATCTGAAAA
>CAKJVB030000147.1:4329-20777 GCA_918026665.1 Diabrotica balteata | reverse complement strand
CAATTTATTTACTTTATTCTTCAGTTTTCAACGTAATTATAAAATGTAAATTATATGACTCTCATATATGTATCTATTTTAAAAACTTTGGAAGAGAAAAGTGCATTAATGGGTGATAAATTTCTGTAGGTTTTTTACCCATTAAATGTATCTTCTGTTTAAATTGTTTCTTTTTTTATTTTGTATTTTGTCAACCACTTTCTCTGCTGCATTGTTTATTTCTTATTTGATTTTTTTCCACTGTTCCTCTATTTGTTGTTCTTTGAACTGCATCTCTGTATTTACTTCTTCTACAAATCTTTTTCTTATTTATTTCTCTTTCAATTTATCTACGTCCCATTTTCTCTGTGCTTTTCGCCTTATTATTCTTCGTTGTTTTTATTTTACATTTTGTAATTACTCGCATATGATTCGAATCGAGTTGGCTCCTCTGTGTAATCTAACGTCATTTATTGACTGTTTGTGTGTCTTTTTAATCGGTACATGGTCTATTTGATTTCTCTCCAGACATCCTGGTCTTATCCATGTTATTTTGTGTATGTATCTGTGTTTATATCTCATGCTACGTATGTCCGTCATTTTTAATGCCGCTGTCTAAATTACTATAGCCTTTCACCTACAACCTCTCTGAAGCAAATTTTATTTGCCTATTTGGGCGTTAAAATATCCTAATCTTTCTTCCGGGATTTTCTTGGCATTTTCTTCTAGTGTTTCATAAAACTGTTTGTTTTGTCAAGTCATCACTGTTTTCTGTGGCTATATAGATATTTATTATGGACAACTTAGTTTGCTGTTTACTCGTATATAAGTTATTCTTTCTCATTTACTTTATCACCATAAAAGCCGTTCATCCATATCCCTGTTTTTCTTCGCCTGAGATACCATAGGTTTCCTAAATTTTAAATGTGTTGCTAGTTCTTCTATTTTTCCTGTTTCCAACAGCGTCCGCACGTTCCATGTTTTTTGTCATTCTCTTAATTCTCTTTCTTTTTCTGTATTTTTTTTATTATTCTGAATATTTCTCGACTCATTTTCCTTTTCGTTTGCATTACCTGATTCATTAGTATTTTTTATTGGGAATAAGCCACAATTTAAGTTAAAAATAAGTTTATTGTCGTTTCAATTCCACTTCGGAAATAGTTTTTTAAAATACAACACATTAATAAATTAAACATTCTTTATCATCCATTCCATTCTTCTAGAATACATGTTTATAAAAAAATAAAAATATTATTTGCTTTCGGTGACTTGGCAAAATATTTGTTTTAAAAATGATTTAATAAAAATTTAGAATTTAGTTTGTGTCATAATTATATCATTTTTAGATAGAAGAATTTTCTCGTATTACATTCCATATAGAGATTTATTATATAGTATATAAAAAACAACGTTAAATAAAAAAAGTAAAACATTAAGGGGACATACCCATTTAAAGGGTAGGTAAGGTAGCGGGTAGGTACCCCTCTATGATCCCGATAGAGGGTAGACTTACTTCAGGGAGGTAGCGCCCCTGCCCACGCGAGCTCCTGGTTTTCCTCTACTCCCTACTTAGGGGAAACCAGGCCCAAACCCCAATATTATCCTACCCAAACCCCAAATTCCTTCCCTATATCCTCCCCCAACTCGCCAACACGTCTGGCCAGCGTGGCGTTTTAAGGCCAAACCCCCCGTAAACATGCAAAACACAAACCAAACACGGCCCTCAGTCCCCGGCAGCTCAAAAATCTCTGACCAAGGTAGCGGACAGAAAGATTAAGAGCAGAGGGTGCTAAGAATACCCGGGATGGACCAGGCTACCACTCAAGACGGCTAAACTGCACAAGAATACTGCATCTTGCATCCTATAATATAAGAACCCTCTCAACCGATCATAAACTAATAGAACTAGAAAACGAATTAAAAACAATAAAATGGGATGTAATGGGACTTAGTGAAATTAGAAGGAGAGGAGAAGAACAACAAACATTGAAATCAGGACACCTGTTCCACTACAGAGGAGAGGAACATTCATCCAGCGGTGGAATCGGGATCATTGTACATAAAAAACACATACCCAACATAACAAAAATCGAGACCATAAGCACGAGAGTCATCCTATTGATATTAAAACTAAACTCTCGTTATAGTTTAAAAGTTATACAGGTCTACGCCCCGACAACTGGACACACAGATGAAGAAGTTGAAAAATTCTATGAGGATGTAGCAGAGGCACAACAAAGAACACGAACACACTATACTGTTCTCATGGGCGACTTCAACGCAAAACTCGGATTCAAACAAGACCAAGCGGAGATCGCGTTAGGAAAGTACGGATACGGGGCAAGAAACGCAAGAGGGGACATGCTTTTAAACTTTCTACATCATCAATGCATGTTTCAAATGAACTCTTTCTTTAAAAAGAAACCCCAAAACAAATGGACTTGGATAAGCCCTGATGGCGCCGTCAAAAACGAAATCGACTTTATAATTACAGATAAAAAATATATAATACAAGACGTGGAAGTACTCAACAAGTTCTCTGCTGGCAGCGACCATAGGATGATAAGAACAAAAGTAATGCTTAACGTTAAAAAAGAAAGAATGAAGCTTGTTCCTAAACCAAATGTTAGAAGATGGGTACCACCTGAAAATGCAAAACTGTTTGAACGTACGGTCGAAGAAAAATTACAAAACGAAGAAACAGAAAACATAAACATCGAACAACTAAACCAGAAAATAGTCAAAGCTCTGAAACAAGCACAAGAAAAATGTTGCCCAAAAAACCAAAAAGACGAAGAAAAACTAAGTCTAAGCACGAAAACTCTATTAGAGGAAAGAAGACAACTAACAGATAAATACAGAACCAATCTAACAAAAATGAGACAACTAAACAAACAAATCACTAAGAACATCAGAAAAGATATAAGAGACTACAACACCAGAGAGATATCAAAAGTCATAGAAGAGAACAAAAGTTTAAAAGTCTTCAGAAGGAAACAGCAAATAGGAAAGAAAAATATTTACAAACTGAAAAACACAAAGGGCGAAATAATAACAGATAAACAGGAAATTCTACAAACTGTCGGACAATTTTACAGCGAACTCTACAGCAAAACAGAAGAAAATGTTCCAACTGACAACATACCAAAGGTTCTAAACCAGGGCTCGGAAGACATACCAGATGTTACTGTTGATGAAATCAAAAAAGCTCTCCTACAAATGAAAAATAATAAGTCACCTGGCGACGACGGGGTCGTTGCCGAAGCCATAAAATTAGGAGGCGAGAAACTGATACAAATGCTTTCCATACTTTTCACAGAATGCCTTGAAAGAGGAACAACACCATCACAATGGCAAAATGCAGTGATCATTCTAATGTTTAAGAAAGGAGATTTAACAAATCTCGTAAACTATAGACCAATCAGCCTCATCTCACACATATACAAGCTTTTTACAAAAGTCATAACAAACAGACTTTCGAACAAAATGGACTTTTACCAATCATGCGAACAGGCAGGATTCAGGTCAGGCTTCGGCACAAACGACCATCTACAAGTTATTAAAAGCCTCATCGAAAAATGTATAGAGTACAATAAACCCCTCGTCCTAATATTTGTGGATTATGAGAAAGCATTCGACACAGTAAACCACCAGAAAATGCTAGAAGCTTTAAAAGAGTGCCGAATAGATCACCGCTACACCACTGTCATCAAAAATATCTATGATAATGCCACGGCATGCGTCAGACTCCATGAAGATACACACAAGTTCAACATTCATCGTGGAGTTCGCCAGGGCGACACCATTTCACCAAAACTGTTTACAACATTATTGGAATACATGTGTAAGCGTGCAAACCTAGACGAAAAGGGCATAAACATAAATGGAGAGCAGCTTAGTCACCTCAGGTTCGCGGACGATATAGTCCTGATAACAGACCGCATAGATCATGCCATCGAAATGTGCGAAAGACTCTACCATGCCTCTACACAAGTGGGTTTAAAGATCAATAACTCAAAAACACAAGTGATGACAAACCTTGTTCTGAGTGAGAACATCAACATAGCTGGAACAAGTATAGAACAAACATCAGCATACAAATATCTGGGACACGAAATTCGCTTAAGTAGAGATAACCAGACCAATGAACTAATACGTAGAATAGGGTTGACATGGGCAGCTTATGGAAAGCTAAGAGATGTTTTCCAATCAGCTCTTCCCATCTGCTTGAAGAGAAAAGTCTTCGATCAATGTGTGCTGCCGGTTCTAACCTATGGTGCGGAGACGCTAACACTTACTAAGACGTCCGCAAACAAAATTCGAACAACACAGAGGGCAATGGAACGGTCCATGTTGGGATTAACCCTGAGAGACCGAATACCCAACACAGAATTGCGCCGTAGATCGGGAGTAACCGACGCAATCAAAAGAATATCAACCTTAAAATGGAACTGGGCAGGGCACGTCGCGAGAACGAAGGACGGCAGATGGACAAAACGCATTCTTGAGTGGAGACCCAGACAAGATGCCTTTAGAATAGAGGACGACCACCAACAAGATGGACGGATGACCTGAAACGGACACATCAAAATTGGATGCAGGCGGCTCAGGACAGAAATTTGTGGGGTGAACTACGGGAGGCCTATGTTCAGCAGTGGACGAGTATGGGCTGAATGATGAACCCATTTAAAAAAATTACTATGGTCTGCACTGTACTAGATACATGTAGAAAAAAAAATAAAATGACTGCAGGAATTTTACCTATTTTTTTTTTTTGGTAACCATCAGAAAATATTCCGCATTGTAATTGAATCTGCTACGGTAGTTTATAAAAAAATAATAAAAAATTGACTATGAATTATGGGTTTGTTTAGGTATACCACCGTAATTAATGATGATCTATTCTGCACTAACTTAATTATTACTTCTTCTTTCGTTTTTTATTGTTGGTCACTACATATTTTATTTACCTCCTGCTATTTCATAGACTACATACTATCACTAACACTACTGCCAAAGACACACTAGATCTCTAAAGATTCTTTCAAGCTCCCAAACATTGCTCGTACCGGAAATGGTACAAGTTGGTACCGCCACCTTATCTCCTTAATATCTAATCTAGAGATTATTAATCCAGAAATGTTTTCAAATGATTTTTGATAAAATATATTAGTTTAAAATTACTATTGGCGAAACGGAAAAAAACGAATTAAAAGGCAATTTGTTAGTATAAAATAAACAGTTGGAGATTTATTCTATTTCAAAATATATTAGGTAAGTATTTTGTAGGAAGATTTTTTAAAATGCAAATTAAAACCTTATACAGAACGGAATTTGAACTACTGAATTCGGTGCTATCAGTAATTTTCAAAAGGAGTATGGCCAAATTTATACTGACGCTAAATTGAGATTTTTCTACATTCCAAAAAAAAACATTTTTTCTCTTTTCCTACCATTTTAAAACATTGCTTTTTTTAGGAAGACCAATTCACGAATCGTTTAATAGAAGAGAGTATATAGATACTGTTAGAGAGTCATTGCGGACAAAAAATTTTGATTGGTTACAGAGAAGATGACATTGCTTTAATTAATCAAAGTTTAGCAAATGAAGAAAAGCTAATACAACAGATCCAAGAAAACTACCAGATATATGTAAATGCATTTGAGGATCTTCTGTTTAATGATCATATGTCTGCCAAACAACTTCTTGCGTAAGTTTGTATTTTTATTAGACAAAAAGTTAAAAACATTTATATTGTATGGATTAATGCTTAAGTATGTGTTTACATAAATGTTCAAAAAACTTATATCACATTTTAGAGGCACTGTTACTTACTTATCTGGATTATTTTCTGAATAATTATAAATAAATTATATAATAGACATTTAGACTTTTGGTCTCATTCATGTTATTTTGTATTTGTGTAAATTTTTTTCAATATTATATATATATATATATTATATATATATATATATATATATATAATATATATAATTATTTATATTTAACACAAAGACATACACAAAATAATATGAATGAGACCAGGAAGTCTAGAAGGAAATGAAATAAACCATGTACTGATTAAAAAGACGCACAAACAATCCATAAATGACATTAGATCTCACAGAGGGGCCAACATCGATTCGGACCACATGCTAGTGACTACAAAATGTAAAATAAAAACAGCTAATATAGCTATAGAAGCAGAAAAATGCAGAAATATTTCGAAGAAACATATCAAGAAACGGATAGAAGAAGAAAGAGAACAATAACGAACACAGAACAAAATGATAAAGAAGAATTTACCTATACATAAGTGAAAGAAAAAACATGTAAACTTAAAAACAGAAAAAACAGCGGGAGAAGACGGAATATTATGCACTATACAGACAGATTTATGAACCAATACAGAATACATTAACCAAAGAAATAATGCCCGAAGAATAGAAAAATGGAATTATAGTGACAATCCCAAAACAAGGAGACCATAGAATATGCAAAAACTATCAAACAATTAATTTACTGAATGTAACATATAAAGTAATGATTGGTATAATAATTAGACACAGACTAACAATATATACCGAACAAAGCATAGGGGATTACCAGTACGGTTTAAGAAAAGGAAGATCCGCGATAGACGCTATACATACGCTGAAAACAAGTGATAGAGAAAACATACGAGTACGACGGAGAAACACATATACTTTTCCTAGACTTTAAACAGGCGTTTGATAAACTAAACAGAAGAAAAATGATTCAAGACTTACAAGGGAGTAAAATACCAATTACAATTATAAGAATGATAGAAATGACAATGCTAGATTCCCAAGCAATAATAGAGACCGAAGAGAAAATCAGAAATATTAATAATAAAAATCAAGTAAGACAAGGAGACTCTCAACGGTACTATTTATTCTATCACTAGACACGATAATAAAAAAGCTTTCAAACACAGGAACTATAAATAAGAATGAAGTATAAATAAGAGGATATCCAAACGATATAACCATAGAAGCAACAGATAAAAAGGCAATAAGGAAAATGAAAATAAAACAAAATACATGAACGTAAGCAAGAAAAAGAAGACACAAATGACAGAACCGAGAATAGATGCACATAGTTTTTAAAATGTTGAAGCATACAAATATTTATAGTATTAGTCAACAGAATAAATGAAAGTGTAGATATAAAAGGAAAAATTCAGGCGGGAAATATAGCATTTAATAGAAATAAAAAATGTTTAGAGATCAAAAGCTAAGCCGAAACACAAAAATAAAAATCTACTAAGCCGTCAGGAGTTATAACGGAATGGATACCACCAGATATAAGAACGAGGCGAGACTTAAACTGAGATGGAGACAATAAGTGGAAGAACACTTAAGGAGAATGGAAATTAGAAATATAGAAAGGACAATCACAGAGAGAGAAGAATGGAGAAAAGTAGTGGAAACAGCGAAGTCACACCAGAAACTGTAAAACTAAATCCAGAATGGGATAATCCCCCCACACAAAAAGGATCTTCAAAAAACAGCTCAAATAAAATATTGTGTATAAGGTGGAAGGCAACCGTATATACGTATTTCTGACTATTGGTCGTTTTCTAACTTGGCTGCACCGTACCGAAGACGACCAATAGTCAGAAATACGTATATACGGTTGCCTTCCATCTTATACACATATTTTTTTTTCCTTTGTTGCGAGCTATGCGGTTATATTTTACCTTTGTTTTACTATCAACTCGCATTAACTTTTTTATTGTTGTTTGAAACGTTCTTAACGTTTGACATTCCTTTCCTCAGGTAGTTTAGCTTCTTCGTGGATGTGTTTTACACATTTCGCATAGCGCAAAGGATACAGAAACCGATATTATCATATCGTTTCGTTCACGGCCGCCAAAACAGGTGGCGCCTTTGTAAGCTAACTACGTTGTAGTGAAGTTTTGGGAGACATTCTTTGGACTTTCCGAGTTTGAATTTGTATCAGCCCAAGTATCTGATGAGGCTGGGATAGGCCGAAATGATCGTAACACTTTATTGATACCGATTCGAGCACAGGAAGTTTAACGAATTTGTCATCCCACGGCATAAATATATTATATATATATAATTATTTATATATATATATATATATATATATTAATATATATATATATATATATATATATGAAGGGTCCAGGGGAAAAAACGGCATTAGTCCATTTTTTCAACAAACTGAGGTCACCATTGATTTTTGTGGTACTGTTAGGTTACTTTCAAAGTAGTGATACCGTTAATCTCTAAAAACTGCGTAGATCCTTAAAATAACCATTATAAGATTTACTATACGGGGGAAGAATGGCATGAGTCCGTGCGCGTGTATGGAAAAAGGGCATCAGTCCCTGTTATCAGTTGGTGTCATTAAGTCAATTGTTGCATCAGCCGTTAGTTTACCACTCATAGACACGTGCATCTTTTGTATATTGATACGTTGTGCATATTTCTGTAGTGTAAAAAGTTTTTAAAAAACACAAGAATTATCATGGATAGTGACTATTCAGTGTCCAGTGAAAGTGAAACTGGTCTATCAAGCAGGAAAACGAAGAAACGTAAAAGAATCTGGCAGATGGTGAGATGTAATGAAAATTTTACGTGCCACCACGCATGAATTGGGACCCGACTGTTTTTGTAAACGTTTTAAAATGTTTTACTGTGGTTCCTGAACCTGAACGGTAGAGAATAATTCGTGAATTTAATAAATTAGGTAACACCGATGCACAAAACTCTTACATTAGTGGTCTAATCAGTGTTCTTCCTGTCAAGGCGCAGGCGACCTAGAAAAAACGCTGAAGAATCTAGACTTAATAGTGCTTCCTTTAGTTATCGTATTCGAATAGTTGAGGATGAAATTACTCGTGATGTTTCAGTTATGTATCAAAGCTTTTTTATCTTTCCATGGAATCACGGGACGTCGAGTTAGATACGTTAGAGACTCCTGCTTTTTAATGGGAAAGCACCTATCGATATGCGAGGAAAACATAATTCGCGACCTCACAAACTTTCTGAAGTCACAAAACAAAAGGTGATGGAGTTTATTAAAAGTCTAAAAGGACGCAAATCTCATTATTCTTTAGCAGACTCGAATAAAATTGACTTACCTAAAAACTTAAACATAGTGAAATTACACAAAATGTATTCCGAAACAAACGTTGACAATAAAATATCCTACTAATCCTTCCGTGACATTTTTGAGTCAAATTTTAATATATCGTTCGGATATCCACGAAAAGACACTTGTAGCACGTGTGACTCCTGTTGGATTCAAAATCTGTATTTTATACCTACGATGAATCTGTTGCTAAGAAAGGAGCTGACGATGTTTGTTCCATGCTGAATCACTTTTTTTATAATATTCTGTCCATGGAAGTAAAAGAACTAGCTATTTTTTGTGATTCCTGTGCAGGACAAAATAAAATTTTACTATCATTCGATTCTTGCATTACTTAGATACAAGAAAAAATTGTTTTGATATTGTGAAAGTAATATTCCCTATTAGAGGGCATTCATATCTTGAATGCGATCGAAACATGAGCCTTGTCAATCAGAGGACTGGAGAGACGAATTGCGAAATTTGCCGTTTGAAACCTACACCATTTGAAGTGATTGATTGCAGTAAAAAATTTTGATTTTCAAAATTTGACTTCATTTTTATCGCCGCTATATCCAACACAGTGCCCTTTCCCAACTCGGCCAATCAGAATGCTTAAATTTTGCAGCAAGGATAACCGGTTAATTTTCCATAAATCTACGTATATGGGTTTATATTATAATTCTAAATTCGAAAATAAAACCGATTAAGGCGTGCCGCAAAAGGACACAAAATAATCAACGACACAATAAAAAAGAAGTACTTGTAGGAACATTACGAAAACTTTATTAAGGCGCAATTCCTATTAAAAAATCCAAATGGACAGATCTGCAAGATCTAACTGCATTCTCGAGAAACCAGAATCCCAGGTTGTTTTATCGACAATTATCAGTAGCTGTTGTCGAACAATCTGGAGAAAGCGATGACGAATTTGTGGACGATCCGCCAATAGACGTCTAATATAGAAGAAAAGTGGCACGCATCTGTCTGTATTATATTTTTTTTCTACCTCATTTATTTTTATATTAAGGTTATTTTTAACGTTTTTTAATAAAAAATATTAATGTTTACCTAAAAATATTATTTTTGAATTATTTTCTTCATATTTGACTTTATAATAAGTCTGTAAATCTTAATTTCAATTTTCTCGAAATAAATCCAAATGGACTATTGCCGTTCTTCCCCTGGACAATTCATATCTATTTATATAATATATATATATATATTATATATATAGTTATATATATATATATATATTATATATACTATATATTATATATATATAGATATATATATTAATATATATATATATATATATATATTATATATAGATATATATTATATATATATTATATATATATATATTATATATTATATATATATATATATATATATATAATATATATATGATTTCAGATGTTTTCGGGTTTGGTTTTAAAAAAAAACATTGTTTTGACGACGTTTCAGCAAGGTACACTTGACATTGTCAAGTCAGATTAGTTCTGCTTCGTCTTGATAGATTCAGGAGAAGTTCTCCAGAGAAGTGTGTAAAAAGAATAAATCTTTTGAATTGAATGCCCTAGGAGGACAAATTCGTTAAACTTCCCGTGCTCGAATCGGTATACAAATTCAACTTGTAAAGTCCAACGAATGTCTCCTAAAACTTAACCACTGAAGTGGTTGGTACAGAGATGCCACAATGGTACACCGTCGCATGCTCAGAATGCCGTAAACAGCACACATATAATAATAAACAGACGTGTGCTAGAACGATGCATAAAGAATCGACAATAGATCAACATCATTAAAATGAGAAGGTTCCAATACTTTATTCATATAATAAGAAGACCTAAAGTATTGCTTACTCTGGATAATCACTCAGGTTAAATTTAAAGAAAAACGGGGCCGAACGGTCGAAGAATTTTTTTCATCTAGCTGCCCACCGAAAATCATTTCATCAGCTTGTTCATACGAAGCTAGCCAACGCTTAAAACAAGGACGGTACAAAAAGAAGATGATTTTTGTTTTTACATAAATGATGCTTACCTGTACATTTGACACATCGTGGTTTCTCTCGTACAGTAGGCTTGAATATGTCCAAAAATCGACCAAATTTTGAAATAGCAAGCATGTACCAGATGAGTGGAGGACCAGCATTACCATCTTCTTCTTTTTGCGTGCCGTGCTTGTTTTTAAGCGTTGGCTATCGTCGTATTAATAAGCTGGTGAAATTTTTCTCGATCGGCAGCTAGATGAAACAATTCCTCGACTGTTGGACCTGTCCATTATCAAATGTTACGCAGATAGGACAGTTGCTTTCTTCCGACCTAGCGTTTTCCTTCGATTTTGCCCTAAATAATTAACCGAACTAAGCGATATTTAGGTTCTCTCATTATATGGCGAAGTATTGGACCTTTCGTATTTTGATAATGTTGATCAATTCTCGCTCTTTGTGCATGGTCTCTAGCACACATTCGTTAGATATGTGTGCTGTCTACGGGATTCTGAGCATGCGGCGGTAACGCCACAACTCTAACGCTTCTAATGTAATAAGATTTTTTATTTTGTGTTCTCCAGGTTTTACAATAAAGCGGACCAGTGGTAGCACTTCAATACTCTTAGACGTGGGGTCAATGACGGACCTCTACTACAAATAGAACGCTAGTTGTTAAAGCTTTTTCGTTCAATTTCTATTCTGGTCAAAATTTCCTTATCACTTCATTCCTGCAGTCAATCCAACTACCCAGATATCTAAAGTGTTTCACCCTTTTCAGGATTTTATTATCTAATTTTAGTACAGAGTCTTCGATATTAATTTTACGACCACCATCTAGCATTATCATACCAATACACAAAAAAGGAAACAGTAAATAAAATGCTATCAGTTACATTACAATCACCTTGCTTAAGATAATTCGTAAACTGCTAACAAGTATATTTGCCGAATACAGTTAATAAAGGTTCAAAGTTAATTTCAATATGTTTAAAGAAACTTTTTCAGTTCCTCCTCTTACATAGGTATTTTTAAAAAAATTGTACTCTGGTAGCCTACTATAGACTATTCTATCACAAATACACTGCACCCCAAAATTAACGCATAATTTTAAAAACCCTGGTAAATTAAATAATTTTAATGTTTCGATTTTTGTGTTAATATATTATCGTTACCCCCGGTATATTGTAAAATTTATCGAAAGAACGGTAAAAAACGCTGATGTTTTTATCATTTTTTTGCAAAAAATTAAAAACATGCTAATTGTGCTTCATTTTATTTCGAATTTAGTTGGTTGGATTTCGTTGTGCTGAACGTTTAAAGGGGTTTTTCAAGTTTATTAAGTGTTTTTTCTTTGAAATGAACCACCCGCAGCAAGAAAATCGAAATTTGTCAGAAAGTGACTGTTTTAGAATCGTTACTCTTCGCGAAGAAGGATACACTCAAGTAGAACTCGCTGAACGTTTTAACGTCACCCAGTCAACAATTTAACACGTTTTTCTGTTACTGGAAGTAACTCGAGAAGACCCGGTCAAGGCCGTAAAAGGGTTACAACTCCTAATCAAGACCGGTTTTTGACACTTCGTACACTGAGACAAAGGTTTGTTTCCAGTACTTCTCTACAAAATGAATTTTTGGATCGTTATAACTTTAGAATCAGCCAAAATACAATTAGAAGAAGACTTGCCGAAAACGACCTACACCCTGGAAGGGCACCAATTGGCCCATTATTGACCAGAGACTATAGAAGGCAAAGTTTGAATTTTGCTCGTGAACATGTTGATTGGAATAATGACGATTGGTGAAGAATATTGTTCACCGATGAATCCAGGTACTGTTCTTTTTTCTGATGACAGGAGAAACCGAGTGTATAGAAGGCCTGGGAACGCTACGCACAGTGTAACACCGTAGGGACTGTACAGTATGGCGGCGGCTCGGTAATGGTATGGGGTGGGATTAATTTAGAGGCTCGTACGGAATTAGTTAAAATAAATCACGGTCAGCTTACATCGCAGAGGTATATAACAGACATTTTAGAAGAGCATGTCGTGCCATTTGTACCATTTATTGGGGATAATTTCATGCTTATGCAAGATAATGCCAGGCCACACACGGCAAGAATTGTGCAGCAGTATCGTCAGGAGGTTGGAATTCTGCCATGGATTGGCCTGCGAGAAGTCCTGACCTTAACCCAATAGAACATGTTTGGGACATCATAGGCAGACGACTACGACAACTACCTAATGCACCAAACACATTAGATGAACTGTTTTTGCGGTTGGTTGAAATTTGGGATCAAATTGATCAAGAAGAAATCAGAACGATTATTCTCAGTATGAAAGATCGTTGTCAAGCAGTTATAAATGCCAGAGGAGGCAATACTCGATACTAGTACACGGTAGTAGTATTTTCTTCAACTAACTTTTTCTTCATTAATTTATGATGTTAGTTTGTTTAGATCAGTTCGTTTAGATGTTATGATTTATGTTAGGATGTTATATTGTTAATTTCAATACATTTTTTGTAAAAAAAGAATAGTTTTATTTAAAATGTTCTAAAACAACCATAAAGCAGAAAAGAACAAACAAAATTTTTTTCATTACAACTCAAAATAAGAATTTTAAAATTATGCGTTAATTTTTGAGCGCAATGTATTAGTATTAGAACATATTTTAATCATTGTGTATATTTCTTAGTTTTCTGCTATTGCAAAAAGAAATTTAATAATTTGAAATTATTTAATAGAGAGGCTGAGGCGGTAACAAATGAAGCTTATGAAAAATATGAAGAATATAAAAGACTGTCGAAAAAGTATGGTTCAATGAGAGCTGCTCTATATGGGTCCGAAGAAAAATGGCGTAACTGCAAGATGTATCAGAGTTTCTTATACAATATTAGTCCACTACAGTGGAGAAATGAACATCCAGAACAAAAATCCAAAGTAAGGTTATTATCAATAATACACATAGTTTCAAATTATGTTGCACCCAAAATTTTCGCTATTATTAATTATTTTCAGAACTCACTTTGGCAGATATTTTTGTTTAAAAAATTTGTTTTTAGAATAAAAAATTTTCAATAAAATGTATTTAACAATTTTAATATTGTGTATCTCCACAACGGTTATCGATGCAAGCCTGGATTCGAGCTCTTATACTGCTAACAAGTTGATCAATCATTTCCTGTGCCAGAGTTTCCCATTCTTCTCCACAGGTAAATGTAAGTTAATGATGGGTTCTCGGAGGATCCCTTCGAGCCCAAGACAGCATATACCATGCATGTTCAATGGGTTTATGTCTGGGGATATTGCAGACCACTCCAAATAGCGAATATCTTCTGTCTCATTAACCGCTAAGTCTATGTCGAGGCGTTATCATCCATAAATACATAATTTTCATCCACAGTTCCCCGCAACATGAGGTTTTAAAATCCGTACAATTTCCAGCCCATCCGTATGATGTACCTTTGTTCTGTTAGTCAATATCCACCAATTTTGTGCGTCCACCTGCCATAATGCCTGCCCAAAACATAACACTGCACCAGCGAAAGAAAGTATGGGACGGGCATGTGTTAGTTGTGCAGTCTTGTTAGCTCTCTCCAAACACAAATTCGGCTATTAATATTTAAACAGATTCTGGTCTTGTTTGAACAAAGCACAAAATTCCAAATCTGTTAAGGGAGCTGTATGTGTTTTAAGTTCCACTGGAGGCAGTGCAAAACATGACTAGGTTGTAGCTGAGGAACTCTTATTGGTCGACGAGGACTCATCAAACTTGACTTAAAATTCTTCTTATTGTCTTCTTCTTGTTGTTCTTCTTTTTATGTAGACATGACAATGTGCCTCCAGTAAATTGTCGTTCCGTCGTTTTCGTGGTCTTCCTACTGATCGTCTTTCTATTGAGGAACCGTCTTTTGCCGTCTTTACTACTCTATTTGTTGTTATTCGGCTTATATGATCGTTCCATTCTACTCTTCTATTTCTTACCCAGTTTCTTGATGTATCTCCACCTTGCATCTACGTCGTATATCTGTAATTCTAGCTCTGAACCATAGTGTCTTACCATCAATTTCATCTCTGGTGTTTCTAACGTCCTTTTTGTCCTCTCTGTGTCAGGTCGTGTTTCCGCCGCATATGTCATTATTGGTCTGATGACTGTTTTGTAAATTTTGCCTTTCATTTCTTTCCCAATATTTTATTTCTCCATATTGTTATATTCAGGCAGCCTGCGGCTCTGTTTGCTTTATTCACTTGATCTTCCACTTCAGTTTCGAGCTTTCCGTAGCTATAATGTGATGCCTAGATATTTAAATTCCATCACTTGTTCTATTATCTGACCTTCTAGCTCCAATTTACATCTTAGTAAATTTGCTGTTGTAACCGTGGAAATTAACATGTTAAATTTTCTGGCGGTTATATTAAATTCTCACAGAGGAAGACCACAAATGAAATGAAATGAATAATGAGATGGGCTAATGACATTAAGAAGATCGGAGGACACAACTGGAACCAAGCGGCGCAAAATAGAAGACACTGGATTGATTTGAGGGACCAAAGTTGGATTACTTAAGGCTGAAGAAGAAGAAGAAGATATTAAATTGGTGCAGCATACGTTGTAAATCGTCTTTACTTTGAGAAAGTAGTATTGCGTCGTCTACATAGCAGATTATTTTAAGTTGTTTTTCTCCCATTTGGTATCCTTTTTTAGTTCATACTTTTTTATTATTTCCATAATCAGTTTGAACAATAGAGTACTTAGGGAATCTCCCTGTCTTATCCCTGTCTTATCTCATTGCCAGCCATCGTTTTGATTATTTCTAGAGGTACAAGGTATTCCTGTACGCAAGTAGTCCTGTACGAGTAGACTAACAAAAATACAAAGATATACTTATAAGAAGAGGAGTACGACAAAGATGTGTACTATCCCCTCTATTTTTTAATACGTACTCAAAAGAGATGTTTAAAGAGGTACTAGAAGACAATAATAAAGGCATATCAATTAACGGAATACTACTGAATAATCTCAGATATGCAGACGATACAATACTCCTTACAGATAGCAGAGACGGGCTACAAATTTTGGTTGATCTCACTAAGCAGTACTGCGCTAGGTATGGGATGGCTCTAAACACAAAAAAACGAAAATCATGATTGTCACTAAGAACAAGATTGACGCGAAAAAATCTACGTTAAAGAAAATGCTTTAAAGAAAGTACTCAGATACAATTACTTAAGATGTGAGCTGAATGAATAATGGTACCACAGACTTGAAATAAAACGACGCATTGAGATAGCCAAAGTCTTGAGATGCTAATTATTATCTACCTTGTATATGGAGTTGAAGCCTGAAC
>CAKJVB030000146.1:1531-32238 GCA_918026665.1 Diabrotica balteata | reverse complement strand
ATGCAGGAGAATGACCACTTGACAATCAAAGAGGGATTCGGCCAATTTGCATGCCCTACAGAGACCGTAAGGTGTAAGAATTAATGACTAGAAACTACCAAGAAATAAACAGAAGAAAGATAAAGTTGCTCTACTGAATGTTTGGGCGCCAGGAAGTTAAATGGTTTCTTCCGAGATATCTTGTATTGCTGAAATATTAAAGGATAGGTACCAAGTGAAATCTTAAATTGTTTTAACCCAACTTTAATAAATACCTATATTATGTACAAATTATTTTAAACCCCTATATATAACAATATGACCCAACACCTCTTATATACAATTAACTAATCTATATTTACAATGAAAACCCCTGAATGCAATGATAAAACAGTTTCCCCTTTCCCAAATGTACCTATTTATGTGAAATGTTGACTAAGGTTATGCAAGTTATATAAATATAATATAAAATGAAATATATAATGATATAAATGTTACAATTATCGAATGAATGAAATAAAACCTCTCCGGATATGTGTGCACACTATAACCTGTTAACGAGAGATTCCAGGGGAGTTACAATCTCAACCCTTGGTGGACAATAAATGTTTTACTAAATTAAGTTACAATGATTAATATTTTATGAAAAAGTGAAGGTAATTATTATTAATGAAAAGTTAAAGCCTTGAAGAGGAAGTTAAAAGGTATTATTACAAATATTTAAATGAAAAAACAACAAAACAAAACTAGTTCTTCCTGCCGGTTTCTTTCTCCGTGGACCTGGGAGGTGGTCAGGATGAAGAACTAGATGCAGGTGGGTAGAGGTCCAAAACTGGACTCCAATAAAGGTACTGAGACTTTTTACTCTTTAAACTAAAACCATATAATTCTTCCCCTGATGCTTAAATCCCCATAAAATTAAATTAAAAGTTTTCTCTTCCCCAGACTTGTCCTGGAATCCGTAACTAGGCGGCTGTGGTCCAAACTTAAAGTGTTTTCCCAAAACAACAAAATAACAAAAAGGCTTCTTTCAACACAACTGCTTTTCCAAAAAAATAAAAAAATTAAACCAAACTCATGGAATAAAGATGGCCCCCACAGCCGCCTCTGAACACGTCCGCTCACTTCACGATTCCAAGATCAAGTAACGAACACACGATGTTACGAAGGAAACGAAGCAGAATTTTTACATAGAGGGCGCAACTTGCTGCCAACTTTTAGGCATAAAATTTACTGAAGTTATTCAAATGTTTGGTTTAAGAATATTTCCAAATGAATTTAATTTGTAATTAAATTAAAGAATTCCAGTGACAGACAGTAAGTGGGTATTTAAGTAACGGACTCGTTACATTCCCCTCTTACTTGGAGAAAAAAAAATTTTTAAAGTGAATTTTTTTTTTCTTTCACTTGACTGATTGGATAGATGTAGGTTAACCAATACTTCAACCATATGTGGAGCAATCAAGAATCGAGAAAAAAAAATATATAAACATATATAAAAATTATAGCCATGGCACCAATTTGCCAAATACAGCTATTGTATTAACTCACTATAATATAACTCACTATAATTACTTCCAAAACAATCTACATCGATTCACCCGATTATAATTAACCACAGATTGTGAGTGATGTAGGAATAAAGAAATGGTTTCATCTAAAGATACCCATACTACACATACTATTTAGAGTAAAATTAAAGTAAAGTAAGACTCTAACATAGCATAGTATAGACTAGTAATACAAATGCTCAATACAAATAATCCAAAATAATGTGAAATCGGACCCTGGTTCCAAAATTGACTCATCAATGGACAACAGATTTATAGGAGAGCATATCCAAGGAATAATCAATCAGGCAAATAGGTGGACCGATACACAATAATAAGTAACAATAAGAAATACCAAACGTATATAAAACAATATACGTAACAATAAAAATACTAAACGTATATAAAACAATATAAGTGTCGAATTGGATGGTAATCCAAAATTGACCATACAGTGGACAACAGATTTATAAAGTAGCATATCCAAAGATAATCAACCAGGCAAATAATGACCCAATTCACACTATAACCAAATAGGGTAGGTCCACATATACCCACATCCGGTAGTATGTGCCTAACCTAAAACTCATCAAATAAATTATTGGATCCAAATGTGGGACTAACGGCCTAAACAGAAGGACAGCCATAAAATCGATTCCATCCTGATGATATGCCATCAGTACATTTGGAATCCAAAATAGAGACCAAAAATAAAAACTAGGAGGTGTTATAAACTCAATCATCCTAGCAAATGCAAAGCTGAACAACTTAAGCTCAAAACGTAGAGTACCAAAGCGTGTGAACTGCTGTGGTAACTTCTTACAACAAAATTAACTTATGCTGATATTCGATAACTATAGCAGGTAGCTACAACAAATTTATAAGAATATCTAACATAAGATCACTAAAAGGAGTTTAATGTGACAGTAAACTCTAACAACCGTAGCAAAACAGTAAGAGTTAAGGTAGAAGTAATAACAAACAGAACATCAAGAACGAGTAGACCAATTTCTGAAGAAGCTGCAAATTTATAATTCGTTCTGATATTAATAAAAGTGAACAGGATAATTTCTTGTTCAATATACCACAATATAAATAAGTGCCTAAGGAAAGAAGTGAAAATAACTATAAATGGTCATTTGTTGCCAAAATATGAAATACTATTCATAACTGTAATCTAACTTGCTAGGTGTAAAGGGAATATGTCATGGATTGCTTCCTCCAATAAACTATATAAGTAAAAATAATAAATCAGCTAAGGAACAATTCAATTATTAGACCAAAGTCTGAAAATATTAAGGATTAACGTTAAATATTCAAATCCTAATTAACATTAACAATAAATTACTATCTATGGAAGACATTCTACTGCCTAGATAACTGTACAGCTTGTCATGAAAATGGTGAATTCCGAAATTCGTAGAACAACTGAGGCCAACAATTGAACTAAAACTTCGAACCCACGTATTCACTCACATATACACAGGCAGAATAATCTAAATAATATAGGAGTGTCCTAAAATTATGCATACTGATTGTCTATATAAATTCCTAATGACTGATTTAAAAAAACATCCCACATAGCAAATCGAGATACATGTTACTATAAACTGATCATGACCAATAAACTTAATCCAAATACATAAAAATTACAACATTCTTTCCAAACTGGCAAAACAAGTAAACAAGTAAAAATGGGAAGAAAGTGATACAACACATAAACATATAGCACAGTATAGTAGCATTACAATATTTAGTTCCATACCAGTGCAACACCTAATATAAGTAAAAATCTCTAATGGCTTTAATAATTTTAACTTATTATAAACAAATACTAATCAAATTATAAGCTGTAGATATTCCAAATCTGGTGATTAATAACAAAAATTTAAGAAAATATCAAATCGTAACCAAACCGAGCCAAAACAATAACAATCATAGGAATAAGTTAACTTAATAGACATTAAGTTAATCTTCCTCTGAAGATGAAGATGCTGCCTCATCTGTTGTGTTATCAGGGAGTAAATCCTTTATATGAAATTGACCAATTCGTCTATTTGTCGAATTGTCTTTTAATTCATATACTAAAGGAGATATTACCCTAACGACAGTACAGGGAACATATTTCTGACAAAACTTAGCAGAAATGGCATCACCTTTATTTGATTTCACAAAATTCCGTTTCAAAACTCGATCGCCCACAAAAAATTGCAACTCTCGTTTCCTCAAATTATACTGATGCTGATTTCTAAGGTAAGAAGCTTTCAACTTCTTCCTAATGTCAGCGAATATTGGAGGTAAGTTTTGAAGATCTTCCATGCGGTGAAGTTTCTCAGAAATTTGAGGAAGAGTTGTTGAATTTTCAGAAATTAAACCAAAATAATCACCTGACAGTAGAACATGCCTACCAAAATTAACATAAGCTGGAGAACACTGAGTGATTTCATGAACAGAAGTTCGGATGGCTTGAGCAACTGAATGGATGTACTTATCCCAAGCTCTATGATCACTGTAAGTGTAAGATCGAAGAGCAGTAACAATGCTACGATTTACACGTTCAGTGTGGTTAGCTTGCGGATGATAAGCTGCATTGTAGAATATCTTTTGGACCTTATATTTACTTAAAAGATCTTTAAAAGCTTTAGAAACAAATTGTGGACCATTATCACATGATACTATTTGGGGAATACCAAATAGTAAGAACACTTGTTCCTCTAAGAACTTCAAAATGGCTGGAGTTGTAGCCTTACGCAGAGGACAAACTAAAGGAAATTTGGTGAAGTAATCTACAACTACCAAACAATATGTGTTACCTAAATAATTACGTGGATACGGTCCAATAAGGTCTAAAGAGATCATTTGCCACGGAAAATTAATATTCCTAAACGAACCCATTAATCCAGCTTGAGGTAGGTTACTCGGCTTGCATGTTGCACAAACTCTACATCTAGAGATGTATTTCTTGACTGAGTTGCGCAAACCAGGCCAGTAATATAACTCAGCTATTTTACTAAACGTTTTGTAAAAACCAAAGTGACCTGATGTCACATCATCATGAAAGGTTTTCAACACTTCATCCCTATTAGATGTTGGGACTACTATTTTCCAATCAGACATATTCGATAGAGATTCAACTGGACTGATAACATGTTTATAGAGGATATTATTCTCCACCTTGAAATCAGGATACCTAGTAGGTTCTTGGGTGACATTATGAATCATCTTTCGATACCAATTATCTGGAGATAAAGTGGACAGATCTAAAAGATTGATATCGAATGTACGTGACAACGCGTCTGCAACCACAACACCATTGGCTTTGCGATGAACAATATTGTAATCAAAGACAGAAAGCCTATCAGGATCAGTCCTTAAACCTTTACTATCGACTACATATCCAACGGGACAAACGTTGTGACGGATCCAACGGGACAAACGTTGTGACGGATTTTTCATGGAATGTAACCATAATAAAGAACTATGATCTGTGATGATAGTAAACTTACGACCCTCAAGATAGTACCGAAAGGCATCAAGACCATGGATAATTGCAAGAAGTTCTCTCTCTGTGGTGGAATAATTTTTCTGTGCTTTATTGAGCTTTTTGCTGGTATAAGCTATTGGATGTTCCGAACCATCCTTCATTTGAAAGAGTACACCACCTGAAGCAGTGTTGGAACAATCTGTCATGAGATAGAAATGCGCTTTAAAATTCGGAGACGTCATGACAGGAGCACTAGTAAGAGCTTCTTTTATACGCCGGAAAGCATCATCGGCTTCTGAAGTCCATGTAATAGTTTGGCCTTTTTTCCTATTTTTAAGGAGATCTGTAAGTGGGGATAACAAAGTAGAATAAGACGGCACAAACCGACGATAATATCCACACATACCTAATATCCTACGGACTTGAGTAGTAGTCTTAGGTATAGGAAAATCTTTGATAGCTGTAACTTTATCAGGATCAGTCCTTAAACCTTTACTATCGACTACATATCCTAAAAATTTAAGACTAGGACGACAAAACTGACATTTATCTAAATTAATAGTTAAATTAGCCTCTTTAAGACGTAAAAACAACTTATCCAAAATTTCCATATGAAGGGAAAAATCAGGAGTAACAACCAAAATGTCATCCAAATAATAAAAAACATAGGGCTCTAACTGAGGACCAATGACTAAGTCCATCAGACGACACATTGTCTGAGGAGCTGAAACAAGACCAAAAGGCATAGTGACAAACTGAAATAATCCTTTCCCACTAACTGCAAAAGCTGTATACTTTTTACTTTCCTCACTCAAAGGAATTTGTAAAAAGGCTTTAGATAGATCGATAGAAGAAATATACCTAGCATTCTGAAGTTTACTGAGAATGACGTCTATTCGGGGAATAGGATAAGCATCCCGATTTGTAGTAATATTATTCAACTTTCGACCATCGAAGCAAACCCTAAAAGATCCATCCTTTTTCTTGGTTAACCACAAAGGACTACAGTAAGAAGACGTGGAAGGTTCAATGATATTCAACTCTAACATGGAATCAATTTCCTTTTCCAAGTCAACTTGCCAAGCCTGAGGAATAGGATACTGATATTGTCTAAAAGGTGTGGTATCTCCCACTTCGATAGTGTGAGATATTAAGGATATACGACCTAATTTGTCTTTTGACGAAAGGGTTGTAAATTTAGAAATCATATTCTCTAATTGCCTTTGTTCGGAACTAGATAAACTAGTAAAATCCTGAATAGCACTAAGTAAGGACAGATTAAATTGAGAAATAGAAAAGGAAAAATTAGAACAATTTAGTGTGCTATTAAAAGCATTTAAGAAATCCATACCTAAAATTATAGAATTCTGAACTGAAGGAATAATATAGAATGTAATTTGTTTACATAAATCTGCTACTGTGATTTCAGTTTCAAATTTGCCTGTAATAGACTGAACTGTACCATCTGCAGTAGACACTTGCAGAGAAGAAATGGGCATAATAGAAATCTCAGCATTTTTCAGTAAAGCTAATGAATGTGAACCTATCACAGAAATGTTCGAGCCACTATCTAAAAGAGCTAAACAAGATTGTCCTAAAATCTTAATAGGAAGATAAGGTCTATTATCATTATGTTTTCTCACTAATAAAGAATTCAAATCAAAACAATCATTATCTGATTGGTCAAAAACTTTAAATGGTACTAAACTAAACTTATTGTCTCTACCTACACAATCAGAGGATGCAACAGGCAAACAAGAAGAATCAGAAATAAAAGAATCCTCCTGAATTGTGGTAGACTCTGGTATAGATATTGGAACTACTATACTGCTACTATTATGTCTATTACTAAAATTTGGGAAGATATTTGGGGAAGATAATCTATGTAAATCCGATGTATTATATTGGGAAGTTACTTCTTGGAATGACTTGGTGTGGTGTGTGTTGGTTTTTTGGAGACAACCCCTTTCCCTTTCCGACTGGAAGATGGGTTTGGGTGGCTTGACGTGGTTGGAACAGTGACTTCGTTTGATTTAACGGTTTGATTCCCTGATGGGGGTGTGGACGGAGAAACGCTCAGGGGACGGACCTCCGATCGTTCGTTTCCCGAACACCTAAAACAATTGCGTTTGAGGGTATTTTCTTTACCACAACCGTGGCAGAAAATACGGGTACGAGGGATGCCGCAATCATAAAAAGTATGGCCAGACTCACGACAATTCCAGCACACTACAGAACTAATAACTGATATATTACGTTCAGAGCCCTTAGGTTGCCAAGAACGGTGTCTAAAAGAATTTTGATGACCGAAAGAGTCAGAAGAGTGTTTAGAAGTGGTTGGAGGTTGAGAAGACCAAGATAAAGTTTCCTCCAAACGTTTACACTTCTCGGTTATGTCTGCTATACTTGTGATGTCTACTAAAGCTAATTGCTGATGATAAAATGGCAGTAGACATTTGAGGATGATCTTAATCTTTGCAGAATCTGTCAGAGGTGTTTCAAGGCGACTACACATACCCAAAATGTTATTTATAAACATCGTAACAGACTCGTTTGGCTTCTGTTTGCGATTTTTGATTTGGTCTAGAAGGTCATCTTGAAATGAATATGGGAGAAAATCAGATTTAAGTTTCTGAGCCAAATCAGACCAATTAGAAAAGTTATTGCGGTTGTTTCTAAACCACGTAAAAGCTGTGCCTGTAAACAACTCAGCAGAAGCTGCAAAAAGATCCTCCTCACTCACTCCTCTCGATATGCGAAGACATTCCACCCTATCCAAAAAGGAAATAACCTGGTCATAATGACCTTCACCAGAAAATGTAATGCCCCATTTATGTACCTGAACAGGTTTGGGGTGAAGAAATGAATTAGCTGCTTGGACTGAAGAAATAGGGGTTGAAGTAGCAATTGGATTCACTCGTGAATCAAGTTCACCATCTAGGCTAAGAATTCGGATTGAAATAGAGCGTTTGTAAGTTTGCTGCTCCTCATTCGAACATGATAATAAATGAACACGGCCTGAGACATGGGCTAGACGTGATATCAGCCTGGAGTATAGGCTATCTTGGACAGTCCCTCTAAAATCGGATATCCTTTTAGCCAAATCATCCATAGTCTCATCAATCTCTTCTTGTTGTTCCAAAAAGGGAATACTGGTGGCAGAAATTTGTCGAAAACTCCTATTTCCTTCTTCTTGCCCTAGAGCTCCACGCAATATCTTGCGTTTTAAATCCACATTGGAAGACGCATCAATGGGAATGTCCCTAATTCTCAACTCATAATCTAATTCTTTAACTAATAAATGTTCTACCTTGAATGCAGACATTGTGAAAGAAAAACAAATAGATGAATAGGTAGAATAGACAAGGAGATAATATACTCACACTCCACAAAACCAATCGAATAGTAATATAAAGTTTTCAAAAAAATATATAAGTAAATATGTACCAACACACCACAAAATCAACCCAAAAAACTTCCAAGTTATTCACAAAAATTTCAAAATGGTTAAGTAAGTTAAGTAAATATAAACACAATCCTTGAAGCAACACACAATGGTTTCAACAAGTATATGGTTAACAAATACTTGAATATAAAAAATTCACCAATATTGGCTAATATATATATGTATAAAAAACAGTAATATCCAAATTATTAAATTCTTAAAGCTCAATAATAGTAAGATAGATAGTTAACTGTACACAATGAGATTAAAAGGTGAGGGTTTAAATATGAATATAAGTAAACTACAGCAATACAAGTATATCTATAAATGTAACTCTAATAAGGAAAAACAATAAATAACTAAAGGAGTTAAAAACAATATGAACAAAGAGCAACTGGAACAAATTAGAAATAATAAAAAATATTTGCAAAGAGAAATATTCTAAGAACGTACGGTCTGAACTGCGCAAAGGCACCACGTTGGGAACGCCAATGTAACAAAAATGGATTGGCTGGGGCGCCAATGTAACAAAAATGGATTAGTGTAGCAATAGGGTAAACTCTAAAATGTACCTTGATACACCAACGAACTAATATGTGGAATAACAGAAGATGAAAGGGATTAGATAGAAATAAATTATGTGAAAGAAATAAATAAAGGGTAAATATGAATTTTAAAATATAATAAAATTAATGCTGGCTAGCGACTATGCAGGAGAATGACCACTTGACAATCAAAGAGGGATTCGGCCAATTTGCATGCCCTACAGAGACCGTAAGGTGTAAGAATTAATGACTAGAAACTACCAAGAAATAAACAGAAGAAAGATAAAGTTGCTCTACTGAATGTTTGGGCGCCAGGAAGTTAAATGGTTTCTTCCGAGATATCTTGTATTGCTGAAATATTAAAGGATAGGTACCAAGTGAAATCTTAAATTGTTTTAACCCAACTTTAATAAATACCTATATTATGTACAAATTATTTTAAACCCCTATATATAACAATATGACCCAACACCTCTTATATACAATTAACTAATCTATATTTACAATGAAAACCCCTGAATGCAATGATAAAACAGTTTCCCCTTTCCCAAATGTACTTATTTATGTGAAATGTTGACTAAGGTTATGCAAGTTATATAAATATAATATAAAATGAAATATATAATGATATAAATGTTACAATTATCGAATGAATGAAATAAAACCTCTCCGGATATGTGTGCACACTATAACCTGTTAACGAGAGATTCCAGGGGGGTTACAATCTCAACCCTTGGTGGACAATAAATGTTTTACTAAACTAAGTTACCATGATTAATATTTTATGAAAAAGTGAAGGTAATTATTATTAATGAAAAGTTAAAGCCTTAAAGAGGAAGTTAAAAGGTATTATTACAAATATTTAAATGAAAAAACAACAAAACAAAACTAGTTCTTCCTGCCGGTTTCTTTCTCCGTGGACCTGGGAGGTGGTCAGGATGAAGAACTAGATGCAGGTGGGTAGAGGTCCAAAACTGGACTCCAATAAAGGTACTGAGACTTTTTACTCTTTAAACTAAAACCATATAATTCTTCCCCTGATGCTTAAATCCCCATAAAATTAAATTAAAAGTTTTTTCTTCCCCAGACTTGTCCTGGAATCCGTAACTAGGCGGCTGTGGTCCAAACTTAAAGTGTTTTCCCAAAACAACAAAATAACAAAAAGGCTTCTTTCAACACAACTGCTTTTCCAAAAAAATAAAAAAATTAAACCAAACTCATGGAATAAAGATGGCCCCCACAGCCGCCTCTGAACACGTCCGCTCACTTCACGATTCCAAGATCAAGTAATGAACACACGATGTTACGAAGGAAACGAAGTAGAATTTTTACATAGGGGGCGCAACTTGCTGCCAACTTTTAGGCATAAAATTTACTGAAGTTATTCAAATGTTTGGTTTAAGAATATTTCCAAATGAATTTAATTTGTAATTAAATTAAAGAATTCCAGTGACAGACAGTAAGTGGGTATTTAAGTAACGGACTCGTTACAACTATACGTTTATTAATATTGAAGACACCGAGTACTGCTCTTTTGGTTGTCCCTTCGTTTGTGTTTTCTATTCTAATATACTCGTGATATTCTTCCCTTTTTATGTTTCGTCTCACACTCTCCAATCAGACCAAAAACAAAGGAGATATAATGTAATAACCTCTTTGCAATGCCGCAATGTGTGTTTCTGCTGTATCACCATATTCGCTACCGCTTTTCCTTTCCAATGATGTATCATATGTAGTTCTACATAATTCTGTTTTACTTGCTTTAATTTTATTTAATTCTATTTCCCTTTATTTAGTTTTATTAAATTATATTTAGTTTTTATTTTTTTGGTAAAGCTTTGACAATTATTGTTAAACGTCATACCCCCCCTCATAAAACTCAAAAAAATTGATATAATTCTACATAATTCTGTTTAACTTAATTTAATTTTATTTATTTCTATTTACCTTTACTTAGTTTTATTTAATTTTAATTAGTTTTTGTATTATTTTATTTTGGTAAAGCGGTGACGTTTGTTAAACGTCATTTTATTTTTATAGTAAGTATTATATATGTTTTTCTACTCTCTTACTAGTAAATTGTACATTACCTACTATTTGGATGCTAAGTAAATGCATCATAACAGATACTGACACGTAATGACTAGCACGTAATAAAAAAATTACGCTTCAGTTTTATAAAAATGTGTAATATCACATAAGCCTCGTAAGTCAGTTGGTTGAGTTACCATGGAAACGAATTAACAGACGTTATTTTGACAGATTAAAAATTATTAATCTGTTAGTGTAAATATAGTGGTAATTTAATTTTTATTTTTATAAACGTAAATAATGGTAGAAAAAGTATAGTACACAACTTGAGTTGTAAGCTTATTACATGCTTGTAAAATTACTGCGCTCGCCGCTACGCGGCTCGCGCGCAACTTTTTTACTCGCATGTAATAAGCTTCTTACAACTCTCGTTATGTAATATACTATTATCTTGTCCAGTAATACATATTACACGTCTTTGATCTTACCTTACAATTAGAGTATCCTATATTTTTAGCAATTTCCAAAAAAAATTAATTCAGATTTCTTTGCTCAGATAGCGTTAGGATTTTTTATCTAAACTAACAGAAAGCTTTAAATTATTTTGTATTACTCTCTACCAGAGATGGGCATCGACACGTCGACTTTAATTGTCGACACAGACGTGTCGACAATGTCGAGAACGTGTCAACAATGTCGACAATGTCAACAATGTCAGCAACGTGTCCATAATGGAAAAAAGTGAGGTTATGTTATGAAATTATTCAGTTGTAAACTTTGAATGTGATCTGATCTGATCAGAATCAAAATGAGTGGCAGAAAACTGAATAAAAACTATGATATATTATCATTCAAAGTATTAAAGATAGAAGGAAAGCACGCGGCTAAATGTTGTGTATGTGGAAATGTGATAAAAAATACAGCTGCAGCAAGATTGCAAAGTCACAGGTAAGAAGAAATATTTTAATTAATTTTAGCTGGATAGCTATAGAGATTTATTCTCTGAAATTGATATTTGTATCGGCTGATAACTAACCCCGTCCCGTACTTTCATTTTAAGAAACGTCTGCAAGTTACATCGTGGCAATGGTAATCAATCCAATAATGAAATGTCGCATGTTTCGATATACGAAAATACTGGCTCAGATACAGGTTTTACACCTACAGTTAATCCACAAGTGAGTATATAGGACGTATGTTCTACTACATATTTAGCAGGGGCGGATCTAGAAAAAATTTTGGGGGGAACTTTTTGAACTTACATTTATCTATAATATAAAAATGAATCGTAAAATGTGTTCGGAGCCGCATAACTCAACAACGCATGGATCACCATTTCGGTAGTAGTATATTGGAGAAAACATGGCGTCAAAAACCGTATAGCCATCTAACGGCAAGAAGTGAAAATAACGCACTATATATTATTGTAGATTTCTTGATTACTATTTAATTAGAATTCGGAAGGGGACATAAATTGCATCAGTTTTCACCCCAGAATTTGTATTCTGAGGTTTTCACGTTGTTGCATCTCTATATACAGGTTGTCCCATTTAAAAAAACACCAAGTTTAGTATTTTACGGCAAAAAACGGATTGGCACATTGAATTAAGTACAAAACGCTGTATCTATGCCAACTTCTGTATACAGGGTGTCCGTAGATCCGCCCTTTATATTTAGTCACCTTAGAGTTTCTTTTTATTTTGAATTTTAGAATACAACGAACGGTAGTTACGAAGTTATGGAAGATGGTTCGCTAGCTATTGTGATTGGAACTTCACCTGAAAACATGCTAGATGGAATTATAGAAAATTCATTAGATACCGATGCCGCCTTATTGGAATTGGAAGAAAACAATGGTGTAGCAATTCAAGGCACTTATAGTATTGTTGAAAATATGATGTTATCAACTACTGATACTGAGAGTAGTAATTTGACTAACTTAAGTACTCCAACTTCCTCCAGCACAAGCTACACAAGCACGAATAAAAGAAATTTATTCGCTACATCTCAAGCTAGACCAGCCAAAAAATCAAAGAAAATCACCGACTATATGGACATATTACAAGAGTATGAAGAGGAGAAGATAAGCACTGCACTAGCCAAATTTATATTCGGCTGTAACTTACCATTTACTGTGGTAGAATCACCTCTCTTTAAAAATTTTATAAAAACGATCCGTCCTGCTTATTTAGACAAAATTCCTGGCCGGAAAAAACTTTGTACATCGCTTTTAAATAAGTGCTATGAAGACTGTATTGAGATTTCACGTAAAAAAGTGGAAACCGAGTCAGTCATTTTGTGTGACGGTTGGAAAAACTCATCTACTAATTCTAAAACGGTTGTGACAATGTTGCATAGTGCAGACGGAAAAAATGCCTTTCTTGATGCTTGGGATTTAACCACGGAGTCTGAGACTGGAGAAAAACTTGCCGAAATAATAACAGAATCTAAAAAAATTGCAAAAGAAAAATACGATGTAGATGCGTACGGTATAGTTTCGGATAATGCTAGTGCAATGATTAAAATGGGATCCCTCCTCAAGCACAACATGTGGCACTCTACGTGCAGTAGCCACACCGGCAACCTTTTAGCCAAAGATGTGCTGGATAAAAAGTTAGTCGACAATGTGGTCATTGTCCTCAAAGAATTTAAGCAGCCAGATTTAGAAAAAATGATAGTTGATAAGGGAGGGCGCAGAATCCAATTGCCGGCCGAAACAAGATGGTGCTCTTACCGAGATTCTTTCAAAAGTCTCCTAGAAAATCTGGTATATATGAAACAAGTAGCCGCTGTAACGAAAAAAAAAGATTAAGCCGAAAGTCAAGGAATTAATCTTCAACGATGAATTTGTGGATGAGATTCAACAGAACATAGAAATTTATGAACCCATTTGTAATCTGATCAATGCTTGTCAGAAATCTGAAACATCTGTAGCAGATGCCGTTCATCTGTGGCTCAATTTGAATCTGCCAGATAACCTTAAAGAAAAATTGAAACACAGACAACAAATGGCGTTAAACGTGTACGCATTAACTGCGTACTATCTGCATCCGAAATATGAAAATTCCAAGCTTACGTCAGAGCACACTGGTAGAATAACTCAGTTCTTACTCAGAAAGTTGTGCAATCAGGGCATAGAAGAATGGGACAAATTTAACACTAAATCGGGTAAGTCTTTCAGACAAAATTATCGCTCTTTTGATTTTTAATATATTAGGTTTACAATTTCAGGAATATTCTCAACACTTTGGGAAAAAGGAGTTGAAAAGCCTCTAGTATTTTGGCAAGTGGTCAAACTGGAATGCCCAATTCTTGCTAAAATGGCTCTCAGACTTCTAAAAATGCCAGCCTCCTCAGCTCAAATCGAGAGACTCTTTTCAAATTGGGGACACATTCACAGTCTGATAAGAAATAGATTAACGTTCACTAATTCCAAGAAATTGGTACATATTTATGTTTCATTAAAGGGAGAGTATCCTGATAAAAATAGTTATGACCTGGACGAGGAAGAAATTGTAGATATGGACGGGGAAAGTACAACTATTTGATGTATTATTGGTTAAATGTTTTCTTTGGTTAAAAATTAGCAAAACCGCAAAATGTTGTAATGTTTTTATTATGCAGTCTCTGCCAAAGCACGAAGAGATTCAACACTGTTTCAGTAATTATTATACTATAATTATTATAATAAAGAGTTAGTAAAATTTAAAAAAAAGTAAACGAAATGTTAGGAAACAAGGTAAGGTTTCAATGTACTGAGATATGTTTGATTGTGGTTTTGAATCTTACCTCGTTTACTGACGTTTAGGTTTACGTTTTTTTTTAATTTTTTTAAACCTTTCTGTAAATTTTACGAGTTTACGAGTAACGATAGAAAATTAAAAATCTATGAAAATTTGTTTTGCTGGTTTTTTCTGGTTTTGCATCTATATGGTAATATTTTAGATTCATTACATTGCATTACTCTATCATGAGGTTTACACATAATAAATTGTCTCTATATGATTCTATTTAAAATTCATTTACACTTGAAAAACCTGCAATCAAACAATTATGGAATATCCTATGAATTTGACAATTGCAAGTTAATAGTGAGGTTAAAAGTTTCAAAAGTTTGAGATTATTTGGTCTCTTTGCAACTTGTTGAAACATTAATGCATACTTTTTCAATAAGTCAGCGCAGCCAGATTAACCTAAAATTTCAAATTAGTGCACACGGAACGTCATTCTGATCGTTTGCTAATTGTCGACATACTCGACATTGTCGACATTGGCAACAAATTTAAATCACTAGACATCGACATGACATTATCGACACCGCCCATCCCTGCTCTCTACCTTAAAAATATTATTAACATGAATTATTAATTATATTGAAATGTCAAACCGTGGCAGTTCAGATTTCTTTCCTAGATGGCGTCGTTAGTGTACTGGACAAACGGTGTGAATGGTTGAATTGTGATTATTTTTATTTTATGATTTATTGTTTTAAAAGCAATAAGGTTCACTTTATTTATTAATATTGAGAAATAATTGGACATATTAAAAAAAGAAATTAGAAAATACAGCGCAACTGAAAAAGCTACGGTTTTAAGAAATTACGGATAATTATTATTCTTCTAGTTTCTAAAGAAAAAAGTAAAAATAAAGATTGAATTATTTAAAAAAGATCGATGAATAATTTTTCTAAACACATACGGAACTACTTTAAATCATTATTCACAAAATCGAATATTTAATGTCATTCTTTTCCCCCATGTACCTAATTTTCATCTGAATTCAACTAGAACTTCGACCATTACAAACATATTTATGATAATTTGTTTTTCCAAGCCAGATCGTATTCAGATTTCTCTGTCGATAAAGTCAATTTTTCTTCCGTCGGGACCGTATAAAAGTTTTATTGAAACTGCCCGAACTTGGGTTTTGTTACTTATCTACTATGTCTACAGTTTCTATTGTAAACTAAAGGAGATCTCAAGATACGAGCTCAAACAATACACTTGCTGGAAGTAAATGAATAAGACTAAAGTATTTTTGGGAGAGTAAAACTTTTAGCAGTCAAGAAACTGTTATTGAATAGACTTCGTAATGCACTCTATTTTCTATAAAGATAGTAATAGAGTAGAAATAAAGTGTTAGTTAATAATGATTCGAAAGTTATAAAAATCAAAGTTCTTCTTTATACACCAAAATATAGGTATTGTATTTAACTTTTAAAAATCTTGATTTTTGGATAAAAAATAGTTATTTTTCTATTTAGGGTGAAAAGTTAGGTATATATTATAATAATAATGTATTTTTTTGCATAACTGACCAGATCATATAACCACAAAGTCAAAACGATTGTTGGTAGTGAATTCATGAGATTAGCTACACAAATAATAGAATAACAAATTAAAAAAAAAACATACAATTAAAACTTAATAAACTAGGCTAGCTAAAAATAATAAAAGAGGCAGCTATAAACTTCTACTATCTTAATAGATTCAAGACACGGAACGGACATAATGAACTGCAGAAGTTATAGAGGCGCAAACATAGACTTAGAGCACTGTTTAGTGATCTCAACACCAAGGGCTAGAATTTCAAATTCCAACAAAGAACAAAAAAAAATAGATAAAAAGAAATGGAATGTACAAAAGCTGAGAGATGCAACTGTTACAACACAGTACTAGGAAAATTTTACCAATAGGTTAAGGAATCAAAGTCTAAGCGAAGAATACCAGAAAGATATAGACTCTTACTGGAACAGGATAAAGAAAGATATTGAGTCAGCAGCAAAAGATGAAATAGGAACAAAAACTTGTACCCAAAAAAATCACTGGTTTAACAATGAATGCAAAGACGCAACACAGAAAAAAATGAAGCCTATGCAAAAATTCTTACCCGCCGAACTAGAACAAGTGTAGAGAATTACCAGACAAAGAGAAGAGAAGAAAAGAAAATACACAGAATGAAGAAACGAAACCACTTAAAAAAGAAAGTTAAATATATGGAAAACCGCAACAGAGAGAAAGAATTTAGAACATTCTATAAGAAAGTTAACATCAACAGAAAAGAATTCAAGGCAAACACAAATCAATGTAGAAGTTTGAATAGCGTTCTATTAACAACAAGAACAGACGTACTAAATCGATGGACGGAATATTTTAACCAGATACTTAATATAGAGGAAGAAGAAGAAAACCCGGAAGACGAAAGCTGTGAGGTAAGCAGAGCAGACGAGAGGGAGGAGGATCCACCAACAATCCTGGAAGTTAAAGACGCTGTAAACAAACTAGCTAAAAACAAATCACCCGGAATAGATAATCTCCCAGCGGCATTATATAAAGAAGTTGGCCACGATATCATAATAGAGCTACAGCAGCTTATAAAAGAAATATGGATATAGAAGTCCCTTCCCAGTGATTGTAATATTGGAATACTTTGCACAATATACAAAAAGGGAGATATCTTTGAATGCTCTAACTATCGAGGAATTACGCTCCTAAATGCAGCGTATAAAAAATTTCTTAATACACTATGCCATCGTATGGCACCATATGTGGAGCGAATAATAGGACAATACCAGGTTGGTTTCAGAGGTGGTAAATCAAAAATTCATCAGATTTCAACCCTGAGACAAATTCGGGGTATACGGTGTAGACACGCACCACATATTTATAGACTACAAGGCAGCCTACGAGTCTGTAAATAGAGGAGAATTGTTTAGAGCAATGACAGATCTAGAAGTACCAAATCAGTTGGTAAGTCTAACCAAACTAACCCTTGCAAAAGTTGAATGCAGAGTACGAATCCAGGGGTAACTATGTGAACCTTTTAAAAAATAACGGGCTACGTCAAGGAGACCCACTCTCCTGTATACTATTCTATCTGGCTCTGGAAAAAGTAATACTTACGTCACAAAACACAACTACCGGATCAATATATAACAAATCTGTGCAAAACCTAGTGTTGGAGAACAATATCTCCAAACCAATAATTCAATTTTGTATCAAATAATTCTATTTTCGCGTCGGTTACCTAAATAAATCCATTCTACCTAGACCTTGTTTCTGAGAATGTTAATCCCCGCCCACAGCGCCTACTTGACGACAGACCGGCTTTTCAAAATGCATAAACAAAAAAATATTCCAGCGGGGCGAGGGAGGCGACCAGGTACACCGACAGTGATTTAGCGACTTTCGTAGGGTTAACATCTATATTTCAAAAGTTCGGAGAGGATTCTCCACGTTGCAGTTTACGCAATTGACCGGGAAGCCGTAATATGTGAATAAGTGTTATGGTGTTTTCGCTTTCGTTCGCAAATTGTAATATTCAAATTAAGTTCCTACGATAAGTTACACACTCAAATTTTATAAGTTCTACTTCTTGCCCTTTCTTATTTCAATTACAGTTTATTTCTAAACAAGTAATTGTTTTATTTCACTATATCAATTCAACAGGCCAGATAAAAGCAACTTTGAAAGTCCATTTTAGTTTCTCTACTGAGCTGTCGAAGGCTAGCGGGCTAATTGGGCTTACAGCAAGAACAAAGCCGCTGAAAGAGACACTGTTGCATATAAGCCTCTCCATGGAGGGGATGTTGTAAACCGGCACCCTCCACCTAGCATATGCTGATAATATCAATATTATTGGGAGAACGGAAAACGCAGCACGAGGGGCGTACGTAGCACTAAAGGAAGCGGTTACAAAAACGGGTTTAATAATAAACACCAATAAAACAAAATACATGAAAATAGGTACGCAACCACAAATACTACGACCACTTGTTATAGAAAACGACGTCATCGAAGCAGTTAACGAATTTGTATACCTAGGAACGCTCGTCAATACTGAAAATGACACTGCCGCAGAGATAAACCGGAGAATTTGCACTATAGAATTTGCTAATAGATGCTTTTTTGGGCTTAATCTCCTTTTTAAATCTACAGTTATATTAAGAAATACAAAAGTAAAACTTTACAAAACAATAATACGCCCAATTATAACATATGGTTCAGAAACCTGGACTTGAGCAAAGCAATAAAAACATATTAGGATGTTTCGAAAGAAAAATACTAAGGCGAATCTATGGAGCGGTAAATGAACATGTTATCTAGAGAGGACGATACAACGTTGAACTCTATAGAATATACCAGGAATCAGATATCGTAAAACACATTAAGATAGGACGTCGGAGGTTGGTAGGTCATGTAATGCGGATGGAGCAAACCGACCCAGCTAGAAAAACGCTCCTTGATAGACCTATTGGTGAAAGAAGAAGAGAAAGACCCAGAACAAGATTCCTAGATAACATAGACTAAGATATGAGAAATATCGAAATACGTGCTTGGCGGAGAAAGGCGATGGATAGAGACGACTGGAAAAAAATTTTGGGGAGGCTAGGACCCACATAGGGTTGTAAAGCCAAAATGATGATAGTAATGACAGCTTTAAACTCGGACATTCTGTACTTACGAATTTTGTTTCAATTGTTCTCGCTCTAAACTCCCCCTTGAAAGGTTTATTCCTAAAATAGGTAGTGTTGTCTAATAATAAGATGTTTCTAGGAGTACTGACTGTGGCTATGAAATAATTTATTTTGCTCAAAATTTCCTCGCCCTTTGTTGTACGACAGCTATACAGTTTTACATATTTGGAAAAAATATTAAACATAACAAGAATGTGCTTCTTTCGCTGTAAAGTCGTAATCAAATCACTCAACATGTCGATTGCCATAATATCTAATTTTTGTCGGGACACTATACTATTCGCAATATTTTCATTTTTAAATATACGACTTATTATATCGTTGGCATAACTGACATTTTCTCGTTATACCTTTGGCTACACGGTATTCCTGTTTACATACATATTTTTCTCTAAAAAAGAGCCAAACTTCTCGGTTGCCATTTTCATTTTGTGATTTCTCCATAATTCTCATTGCCAGTAACTGCGTTATTAAATATAGCTCTTCTCCCTCGATTCTCTTAAAGAAAATGTCATTTTCTCTCTCTGCTCTGTTTTTTTTCTTTTCTTCTAATCCCCTTTGGTCTGCACGTATCGTATTTAATGAAAATAGTCCTTCTTTGTTTAATGATGTATTCAGTCCAACATATATTTGAATAGCCTAATTTCTTCCCTTGTCTTCATCTCGTGTAAGAGCATCTGCCAGTACATTATCTTTACCTTTTATATACTGAACTCGAAATCGTATTTCTGCAATAACAGTATTCCTCGATGGATTCTATTATTTACAAGACGATTTTTCATAATATGTTCCAAAGCGGCTTAATCCGTCTCGATTGTGAATTTAGCGACCAAAAGATCGAATCGTAACTTGTTCACACAAAATACCATTCTAATTCAGTCACGCTATACTTTTTTTCGTGTGTTTTATTGACTCTTGACATAAAATACTGTTTGTATTTTGAGAACGATTTCCGAAGTGGAAATTGAAACGTAAATAAACGTATTTTTATCTTTAATTGTGGCTTATTCCCAGTTAAATAGTAATTAACAAAACATATAGGAACTTCTTGACTGTCTTGTATCTGGGTCAGTAGTCTAGCAAATTTTTGGATTGATGCGTCTGTCCGGAGTATAAAAGAGCTTTCATATCTAGGATGGTATACTTTAATTCCGTTAAAAATGGCTTCTTTCAAATATACAAACGCTTTTTTCAGTTCTTCCTTTCAATTTCATTTTATCCAATTTAATTATAGGTACTTCTTTTTTACTAATATCGGGAATAATTTTTTTTTGAATAAATTATCATTCCAAGAAAACCCGCAATTTTTTCAAATTTTTCGGCCTCGGATAATCATTTTTAAACTGCACCCTATCTTCTGCTAAACTAACCCCGTTTGTCTCCAATTTGAATCCTAATTACAAAACTTTCTTTTGGGAAATTAACACTTTTCAATGTTTAGTTTAAGCCCCGGTTTATCTAATTTTTCTAATACAATTTTGATGTGTTTCACATAACTCTGAGCATCCGGGGAAAAAATTAATAAATCGTCTATGTAATGTACAACAAAATATTCATGACGATTAAGGATGGTATTTAAAGCTCACACGAGTGCTGCACATCTACTGTAATCCAAATAGAACCACCTTGAAATGGTATACGATGCCGTCAATTAAAAGAGCTTTAAAATTTCTACATTTTCCTGCTAATGGTATCAGCCAAAAACTATGTTTCAAATAAATTTCCGAAAATATATGGGTTCCTGTTATCCTTCCAAAAATAGCCTCAATATTTAACGTCTTGTCGGTACTTATACGGAATCGAGTAAGTTTGTTCCTCAAATGAATGTTCGTAATTTTCGCAACTCTGTTTTCTTCATTTATCAACTCTTCATAATTTTTTAAAATTGATCGTACTTTATTGTTCACGTTTTCTCTGCATATTAGTTTTCTTTCTCCTTTCAACCGATGGCTCACATAGGTTAATTGCATATTCCGTATCCTTATGAGACTCCCAGTCTTCTTTAATTATGAAGGTCTTGATTTCGTCTTCCTTTTTTGTTTCTGTATGTCAGTCTCCTTTTTTTCTTTCTTTAGAAAACTTCTACAATCTTCTTCCCCACGAAACTTTGTTTTTTCTTTTCGCTTTCTTCTAACCTTACTTCATATCATGACTTCCCGTTAACAATTTTTTTTTTCTTCTTCCTTCCTTTCTATTTTATAATATCGCTTTGTTGCCATATTTATTTTTAAATATTGTTCCTTATCCACTTCCCCAATTTTTCTATCGTCTTCCTTGGTTTTATTGAATTTTTCGTCCATTCGAAAATTTTACCATCCATTTTCTTCAGCTTATTTCTAATATCAATCACTACGTGTTTTTCCGACAGTTCGCCATTTCCACAATCATATCATTTATTAATCAAAATTGTATTTTAACCCCTATTCTGACTCGTATTCCTCCATTTATCGTTGCTAATGTCCATTTGTTTGCGCCTACTAAGGTCACTCGCGGTATTTTGTAAATAAAATTTGTCAACTCTACCTCTTCTATCAATTCTTTATTTATTAAGGATATTTCTGTACCAGAATCTATCAAAATTTTAATGGATTTTTTGTTTATAAATGGATCTACAAAATTTAAATTTGATTTTTGTGTTTTTTTTTTATTTTTTTCAGAGAGTTTGATAAATTCTTTGGGTAACAAAAAATTGTGGTCTGTTTCTTTGCTTCTAGTGGGCGCTTTCTTCTTAATCTCTTGGTTTGTTGTTTAGACTTTCTTCCTATGCTGGTATCTTTTGTTGGTTTCTATCTTTTTATGTTGGTATTGTTGACTTCTTTTTAAGATCCTATCCGTCCTTCGTCGTTGAAACGGTTTTCATGATATCTTTGTTTCATGTTATTTATAAGTAAGGGAAGTAGTTGATGGCCTAGAGAGAGGTCACTTCGTGTCCTTAACATTGTGTGACTTATCTAAGGCTTTTGATTGTGTCCCACACACTTTACTTTTAAACAAAATGCACAAATATGGCATAAGGGGAAATGCTCTTAATTTATTTCGATCGTATTTAATAAACAGAAAACAGGCCGTTTTTTTTAAATAATAACTACTCCAATTTTCACAATGTTGAACATGGAGTTCCCCAAGGGTCTATATTAGGACCTACATTTTTTCTTCTATATCTCAACGATATATTTCAGTTTACCCACCCCTTAAGGTGTATATGTTTTGTAGATGATACAACCGTTATTAGTACCGACCAGAATCAATATAATTTAAATAACAAAATAGGAAACGATGTGCTTAAAATTAAAAACTGGTTTACACATAATAAACTAAAACTAAACGAGGATAAAAATCAAAATATAGTTTTCAGTTCAGATCGAAGACACATTTTTGGATATAGCATCAAATTGTTAGGGATTTTTATGGATGACAACTGAGATTGGGGCATCCATATAGACAACTTAAGTTCTAAACTCGCCAGTACAATATTTGTAATGCGTAACCTGGTTTATTTGGTACCTAAAAGTACCCTTAAAATGTGTTACTTTTCATTGTTTCATAGTCATATACAATATGGAATAGCTGTTTGGGGCAACTCTGGTCATGCCGACAGAATATTTAAATTACAAAAGAAGGTGGTGAGGATACTTGCTAGAGCGGATTTAAGGGATCATTGTAAACCATTATTTTTGAACATGGGTATTATGCCTCTACCTTCGCTTTATATGTATGCAACACTGTTGGAAATTCACGATAATAAAAATAAGTTTACTATAAACTCCCAATTACATGATCATCTAACAAGATCGAGGGATTTAATTAGGTCACAACGATTCAGACTATCAAAGAGCACAAAGAATTCAATTGATATTCACTTGTATAACTATCTGCCTAACGAAATAAAAATTCTGTCTCCACCACTGTTTAAAAATGGGATCAGAAAGCATTTTTTAACATATTGTTTTTACTCAAAGACAGAATACCTCAATACACCTTTATAACGTATACCCAGTTTGGTCAGAATACTGTCGATTTACTATCTACATATCACATTGTATTATTGCTATTAAAATGTACTAAGTTTTATGTATTAGTTTATTTAGTCATCGATTCGGGAATATTCTTAATTATTTGTACATTTTTGTTACTTCCATATTTCAAAGATTTTTTATGTGACAGTTTAGGTTTGTTTAATTTTAATTCTTCTGCTAATACTTACATATGTATATTACTTTAGCCAATATGGTTAAGTTAATTTTAAGTTTACATTATTATATCTTTTATTGTATTTTTTATACGGACTTCAAACTTTATGTAAAGTGGTCAATAAACGTTCTATCTATCTATCTATCTATCTATATTTTCTTGATATGTCTGTGCAATATTGTTTTGACGATTTTTACGATTTTTTCCTGCCATTCTTCGTTCCAATGTCGGTCTGTATGAGAAAATTGTTCCCGGTTTCTGACCTGTAGTGTGTAATTTTCTTGTGGTCTTTTATTTCTTCTGTTTCGGCGACGTGATTCTCGTACTTGTAAAAATTGACATAAATTGTCAATGTCTTTGTAAGTTTGTAACGTAACGTGGTCTTCCAATGTCTCGCAATAAGTTCAATCAGTTGTTCCGGCGAATAATTGTATTCGAGATGCTTCGCATTATTATAAATTTGAAGAGCGCATGATTTTTCCGAGACTCCCATTTTCTCATTAAAGCTACCGTTCTGGAGCGCTTTGTTAATTTCCAGTTGCTGGATTTGTCCTCAATATTATTGTAAAAATCTTTTTCGAAATTCTCCAAGCTGATAAATTCATCTTCTTTACTATCAAACCACAGACTCGATGTATTGTAGTCTTTTTTTTAATTTTTGATAAAAGAAACCGGGTGGGTTTTTCTCACATCCCCGCCAAATTTGATTTTTACCTCACCTATACCATGAATAACTATTTCCCCTCTTTCTTCGAATTTTTGTTGAGTCTTGATTTCCGCAATTCTTATTGATTTCGCTATAGTAAAAGGAATATCACATACCTATCTCCAAATTTGTCCTTCATTTGACCTCTCATCAGATCATTCCCCTTTCTTCATAGATCTACATAGCCAAATTCATAACTGTCCTAAATACCTAACACTCTCTAATAAAAGAACAAACTGGAACAGATATAGAGAAGAAATAAAAACAACCATTAACCTAAACTTACCTCTTAAAAGTGATAGCGACATAGAAAATGCAGTTGCTCACCTAACTACAGTTATTCAGCAAGCTGCTTGGACGTCTACCCCAGAATTTACTCACAAACACAACTTTGAGTCCTATCCTGCTTACATAAATTCACTCTTATTGGAAAAAAGAAAACTGCGAAAGAAGTGGCAGCTCACAAGATATCCAGAAGATAAAGCAAATCTTAATAGAGCTTGCAGACTATTCAAAAGAAAACTGATCCAACATAAAGACAATGGAATCAACAGATATTTAAAGAACCTCTCACCTGCAGATGATACAAACTATTCGCTGTGGAAAATAAAAAAAAAACTTAAACACAACGATCAAATGAATATGCCAATCAGGAAACAAAATGGCACTTGGGCTAAAACTGACATAGATAAAGCATATACTTTTGCAAATCATCTATGCGATGTATTTCAACCGCATCAGAGGGAAGTCTCAGTTGAAAAAGAGCAGGGTATTCATGAAGTCGTAAACGCACCATATCAAATGGCTCCACCTATTAAATCTATTAGGAAATCAGAGATCAAAGAAATAATAATCTGGAAAATAAAAAGTCACCTGGATATGACTTAATATCTAGTTTAGTACTAAAAAATCTATCTAACGAAGGCGTAAGTTTAATTACTTACATATTTAATTCAATATTAAAAACAGGTTATTTTCCACTCCAATGGAAAGTTGCTCAAATTATTCTTATTCCAAAACCTAATAAAGATCACACGGAAGTATCTTCGTATCGCCCAATTAGCTTGTTGCCTATTATATCCAAAGTATTTGAAAGGCTTTTTCTGAGAAGACTGGAGTTTATTTTATATGACAGTAATGTTTAACCGAATTATCAATTTGGGTTTAGGAAACAACATGGTACTATCGAGCAAATTCATAGAGTGGTAAAGACTATCAGAAATTCGCTCGAACAAAAAAAAATACTGTACTGCTGCATTTCTAGATGTCCGTCAAGCATTCGAGAAAGTTTGGCATGTAGGTCTTATCTCTAAAATTAAATCTATATTTCCTCATCCTATAAGCTCACTTGTAAGATCCTACCTGACAGATCGATTCTTTCAAGTCAAAAGAGGTGGGGAAATCACTAACCTGTTTCCAATTTGTTCCGGAGTTTCACAAGGAAGCATACTAGGACCCACCCTCTACTTAATATACACATCAGATCTCCCAACGACGACCAATACAACAATCGCTACATATGCTGATGACACAGTTATCATGGCATCAAATTCTACAGCACCTGAAGCATCCCAGGTATTACAAAATCACCTACTTAAACTAGAGAGCTGGCTTAAACTGTGGCGAGTCCAAGTTAATAGTTTAAAATCAACACAAATAACGTTTACTTTAAAAAAAGATGTCGCGCCACCAGTTTCTATAAACAACACTCCACTACCAGTTAATACCGTCGTTAAATACTTAGGAGTTCATTTGGATAGCAAACTTAATTGGGGTATTCACATCTGGAAGAAACGCCTTCAACTCAGCTTAATCTACAGGAAAATGTATTGGTACATGAGTCGAAAATCTAATCTAAGCCTGGAGAACAAACTTCAATTATATAAATGTATTTTAAAACCGGTATGGCAATATGCAGCACAAATCTGGGTACAGCAAGTAATACCAACATACAAAAACTTCAACGATTCCAATCGAAAGTACTGCGCCAGATCTGCAATGCCCCTTGGTACATTACGAACTACAGATTACACCACGATTTACAGTTACCAACAGTTAGCGAAGCAATATCTGCCGTAAACGCTGTATACAAGACCAGACTATCCTGCCATCCAAATCCGCTGGCGACGGATTTGCTCAACATTTCACACGAAAGAAGATTAAAACGACCAGACCCTTTGGACCTCTAGTAAACATAGAGAAACAGAGTATAGTGTCATAGTGCGGTGAAATAACAAGATTTTATTCTTGTGTTTTCTAAATCTTTTCTTAATCTTTTTTTCTTTTTTTCCAATTTTTAGTCTTGTAATACTTATATGTGTGTCAGTGATGTTTATCTGTATTAAACTTTGTTAAGTTGAAGTTTAAATTAATTGTTATATCATAATATATTATGTTTATACTATGTCTTACCTGGGTGCCTGCCACTGGGCGGCGTTCCACTATGTTATTGTACATTAATTATACATATTGCTTATTGTTTGTAATGAGACAGATTGCAATAAACATTGGATGTTAAAAAAAAAAAAAAATTTTTTTTGATAAAAGAAACCGGTGGGTTTTTCTCACATCCCCGCCAAATTTGATTTTTACCTCACCTATACTATGAATAACTATTTCCCCTCTTTCTTCGAATTTTTGTTGAGTCTTGATTTCCGCAATTTAATTTCGTTTTGCTTCTGTAATGTATTAAATTTTTCGTCTATCTCTCGTTTGTCTTTTTATAGCGCATTTTCGAATTTGATTTCTAATTCTTTTAAATTTTCTTTAATTTTCATTTCTTGTTGTTCCATCTCTTTCTTTATCATTTTCTGACAATTTTATTTCCTTTTTAATATTTTTCTATGCGTTCCTTCATTTTCCTGTTGTACTTTTCTATTTCTTGTTTGTTCTCTTCCAAGGCTTGTTTTGTCACTCGTTGATTTACTTCCTTGGATTATTTTGTTTCGTCCATTGCTAATTTTGTTTCCTGTTGATTTTTATCCATTGCTTGTTTTGTTTCCTGTTAATTTTCTTTCATTGTTTGTGATTGTAACTGCATAAGTTGTAAAATTTTTTCTATTCCCGATTTCTCCTGACTTTCTGTCTCCATGTTATTTTCTAAAATTTCTTCTTGTTCTAAATTGTCTTCTCGTTTTTGGTTTTCTTTTTTTTTGTTTCTAGTGACAGACATTTCTTTTCTGCTTTCTTATTTTTCTTCCAACAAATCAACAAAATGTTTAGAAACCGGATTCGTATTCCCGCCAAATAATAAGATTTTTAAAAATTTTAAATTAGTAAATTTGTTGCAATTACGAAAAATGTTTACTTACTTAAATTTAATGCAAATTATTTTATCAAATTTTTATGTTACAAATATACTAGAATTAATTTCAGATTAAAATAAGCTGTAAGCACCCCGATTGTCTCCATTTTCAAATACAAAGTTGATACTTTCAATTGCCTCTCACGTTGCGATCACTTGTTGTGGTAACGAAAATTTAATTTTAAAATACAATATCTAAATTGATAAACTTACCAATAACTTTGTTCATCTTAGAACTTACTTCCGCGGCTCAGTATCAATTATGTTGTATTTGGTATGAGGACAAAAAGGAATAAAAATATACATAAACAATACCATATGTACATTTTATCAATATATTATACCATGGAAATTCAAATATATCAGCTGTATAAAAAATAGATTTACAAAAAAAACAAGATCATATAATTTTCAGTATAAATAACAACAGATCAATATGATTCTTTCCGAAACTATAAATTCGTATAAAAAAACTGCCTCTATTCAAGTCTATATTCAAAAATAAAACTTTGCTCCGAATATCTGGGCCTATCTTTTGTTTTCATTAAAAAAAATTTAAACTTATAGAATAACATTTAGTTTGAATAAGGTTAAAAGGAGATATTTGATTTTTTCCGTAAAAATTTTCAAAACTATTCGAACCTACCCTAACAGTTAAGAATTTATTATCTACACAAAATATTGACTAGTTTTTTCTTTTCCAGGTGAGTACCGATTCTTTAAGTCGGTAAGTAAATATTTTAAAAAAATTATAACTAGTAATATTTACTATCTTTACTGGGAATTAAGCACAAGTTCGTTGAAAATATATTTATATTGACGTTTAAATTTTTGCGTTTAAAATCGTGTTAAAAATACAAACTAAACGAAATTTTAGTTCATTCTCATTAAATATAGTACAGATCTCCAGATTAAAGAATTTTCCTTATTTTGTCAGTGACACTTTTGATGTAAGGAAGAAAAGCTTTCGTATGATGGGGGTCTGAGTCTTTGGGTTCAGGAATGGAAGATTGATGTCTGTGGATACTCCTATTGAGGTAATTTTTGCATATGAAAGTTTGGATGACGGCTTGTTTTAAACTAAAGAGCTCAGCGGGTCTTCTCGCATCATCGTAAAGGTGTATTGATCTGAAGACAAGAGTAATAATAACTTAATTAATTTGTGAAGGTGGATTATGAGAGTTAGTATGTAAATAATGATTGGTATGGGTGAGTTTTCGATAAACAGAGTTATAAAAACCTTTGGATTGGTTTTTATTTATAACATCGAGAAACGGTACGGATGAATAAGTTTATACCTCTATTGTAGATTGGATACTAGGATGTATACCATTCAGATAGGTTTGAAAAGACACCAAAGCATCCCTGTTATGGGGCCAAATTACGAATCTTTCGTAAACATATCGTAGGCAACATGTGGGTTTGAGAATTGGTGTAGCGGGTCTCAAAGTCTTCTATAAAGATATTGGTAATTACTGGAGATAGTGGGAAGCCCATTGGAGTACCATTTATTAGTATGTAAAATTTATTTTGGAAGATGAAATAAGTGTTGGACATATAATGTTTAATGTGAAACCAGTGATCTTTGCTAAATACTATATTTATTTTTTATAATTTTTATAGGTTTGTCTATAGGCAATTTTTGTAAAGAGTGAAACGTTATGGAACCTTACTAAAATATCTAACAGTAAGATAGGGTATAGTTTTTTGCTCAAAGAGAAAAAACTTAAAGCCCTCTACTGCGAACATTAGGCAATTCAAGAAAAAAGCTCTAGAAAAACTTTAGTCAAATCTACATCTAGTCATTCTTTCTGCCGATAAAGATAATGCCACTGTCATCCTGAACACTTCTTTTTGTATTTCTTAACTCTCAAACCTCATTAGTACTCCAGACTACCGACCAATTGCTAATAATCCATTATACAGAAATCAACAAAAGCCATTATTAATAAAACCTTTCTTCATGCTAACACAAAACAAATATTTATTCCCATGCAAAGTCTTCTAGAACACCTTTGATATATGAACTACCCAAATTTCACAAATCCAATATTCCTCTACGTCTTATTATCTATCAGTACATACAATTACCCTAAACAGCCGTTGACCAAGTACTTGGCCAAAACTGGACAACCTCCCACCGAAAAGGCCTTCATCTTTCATTAAATTTTGTTTTCATTTCATCAAACAAAATTAATTCTACAGAACAATTAATGGTGCCTCAATGGGCTTTCCACTATCTCCAGTAATTGCCAATATCTTCATGAAGGACTTCGAGATCCACACTATTCACATCAATACTTAAACGCACACGATACATTCGTCACTTGGTCCCATGGCAGGGATGCTTTAGTCTATTTTTAAACCTCTCTGAATGGTATACATTTTAGTATCCAATTCACCATGGAGATTAAACCTGATTCATCCCTACAGTTTCTCGACGTTATTATAAAGAAAAACTAATCCCATGGTTTTTATCACTTTGTTTATCGAAAATTCATCTATGAGTCACTAATTAAAAGCAGTCTACTTTATGGAGCAGAAAACTTGGAGAATAACCGAGAACAACAGAAAAAAATTAGAAGCTGTAGAAATGGATGTGTTTAGAAGATCGTTAGGTATATCCGCAGGGAAAGAGTTCGAAATGAGGAAGTAAGACGAAGAATTGGAATAGATGGTTACTTAACAACAGACATTGAGAGGCAACAGTTGATTTGGTATGGTCATGTTCAAAGAATGGAAGACACAAGACTACCCAAGAAGATTATGCAGTGGGTACCACCAAACTGCAAAAAAACGAGGAAGACCCAAGAAGACATGGAAAGAAGGGGTAACTAAAGCAATGAGTACAAGAGATCTTAGAGACGGCCAATGGGATGATAGAAGGACGTGGAAGTTAGGCATCGAACAACGTCGAAAGACGTTCTAAAACCGATATATATATTATCGAAATCCCACATCTATCAATCGTGATTATCATACCAACTCCTGTCATT
>CAKJVB030000145.1:836-33000 GCA_918026665.1 Diabrotica balteata | reverse complement strand
AATCTAATGAACAAAATAAAACAGACTTGTGATCAGTATGGACTAAAACTCAACGTTAAGAAAACTAAATATATGATAGTTAGCAAACAAAATTATATACATGATGACGGTATAAAAGTCGGAGATGCCACACTGGACAGAGTAGAGAAACTCGTGTATCTCGGCAGTAATATCAATGAGAGCTGGGATCCAACCGCAGAAATTAAAAGCCGAATAGAACAAGCCCGAGCTGCCTTTGTAAAAATGAGAAACGTACTTTGCAGTCATGATCTTAGCATTGACCTTAGAGTTCGTATGATATCTTGCTACATCTTTCCTGTCCTGCTGTATGGAGTAGAAGCGTGGACCCTAACTGAGGCTATGCTTAAACGCTTGACAGCCTTTGAGATGTGGGTATACAGACGACTACTGAAAATAAGCTGGGTCGACAGAGTTAGAAATGAGGAGGTCCTTAGACGGCTGAACCAAACAACACAACTGGTCAATATAATAAAGAAACGCAAGCTGGAATACTTCGGTCATATTATGAGACACCCTGAAAAATATGATCTTTTACATCTGATCATTCAGGGAAAGATCCAAGGTAATCGTGGTCCTGGTAGAAGAAGAACATCATGGCTGAAAAATCTAAGGCAATGGTATGGAAAATCAACTACATCGTTATTTAGAGCTGCTGTCAATAAAGTCACGATAGCGAATATGGTAGCCAACATGATATCCAACGATCGATAACGGTCATGGAACTAGAAGAAGAAGATGTTCTAGTAAGGACAAGCGTAGAATTATTTATAGAGCCACATTTCAAAGGGTTTGATCTTATTCCTGTCGATTTTTTTGAGAGTTCATATTTTAGCTGCGTATGTAACAATTGGAAAAATTGTTATATACACATGTTACAAGTTCAGATATACCTCATTTTTTGCGAAAAAAAAAAACGAAAGTCTCTTGTGTCCAAAAAAGAATAACCTAAAAGGTCTAAACCGAGCTAGATCAAGTTTTTTTTTATTATTGAATTAATGCCCCGACAACTAAGATCATTGGCATGGTACAGTCATGTACCTAGTGTAGTGTGTGTGTGTGTGTGTATGTGTGTGTGTGTGTGTGTGTGTGTGTGTGTGTGTGTGTTCTTGTTTTATATTTGTTGTGACATCATGTGCGTGCACTATCCTGCAATCTGGCCACTGTTTTAGTTGTGGCATCATACACTCCGATGTCACAACAAAATGAATCATATTTTTATAAAAACAGATATATTGCGGATTATTTTGGAAGTTACCGCAAACCTTTCACCTATCGATTATGTTTTGTCGTCTGTTTTCGGTAGTACTCGCTTAGTTTTAATTTAACGTTATTTTGTGTGTGATGTCACAATCATTGATGTTGCACACATGAATATCACCAATTTGTGGCATCAGCTGTGATCCCTGTAGCGGAGCGCCCTCAGGAGGATGCACTTTGTACTAATGTGTGTAAAATCCTATTCAGTCATTTTTTTGGCAGGTAAGCTCGTTGGAGTGCATTCTATTTTCTAATGCTGTGGCATCGTGTTTTATTTGTAAATTTTCTTTTATATTTATTTTAGCGTAGCGCAAAGTACTTAACATAATTGTCTAAAGATAATAATTTTGGGTTTTTTTTTTGGAATTGCGATAAATATTGACTTACACTTTCAACAGGTTTTATGCGTTTAAAAAGTTTCTGATCAACTTTACGATATTTGTTATGAGCAATTAACGTTTTTAAAAATCCACACATGCTGCTTTTATAAGTGCATTAAGTTTCCTATTATTTTAGGTCGACATCAAAATAATTTTTTATAAGTTAGATTAAAATAAGCCTTTGATTTTTATAAGATTATAATTCTTTTTTACGCTAATACGAAACATTTTTGTTGGTTTTCGAATCGGCATTAATTCAGTGCGTGAAGGGTACTGAATTAGTCTCCTTGACGTTATTTTTTGAGTAGGTTCACAAAGTAAATTTAAAAATTCTAGTTTTGTAATAAACATATTAATTTAGAGCAGTATGTAGTCTAAGAACCGAAATAGAGATGACTTTCACCCAGATGCGTTTTTTTATGAAAATGTTTTCAAAAAGTATTGTGGATTATTTTTTTTTTCTTCTGGTTGGTTTTATATAATTGACTTTATTCCGCTTAAGGCTTAAGTTAATGTCTTAAGCTAATTTCTGAGGTGCGTTTTCTGACAAAACGTTGTTTAAGCTTATTTAATTCGATTACATGAAATTAACTGTAACTTGATAATCTCCATTAGATTAGAACTGATAGGTGGTTGGCATCTGTTGATACCAAAACACCTTTTTAAATACAACCAAAATGGGACCACTCTCCGGTTAACAATTTTAGTGTAAATCATTTAAAATACCACGAGAAAACTAATGATACTAACAGAAGTCCCTAGTGGAGGGGAGGTCGTCGTTTCTAAAAACTATCAAATTTTACCTCGGGGAAAAACGTAAACTACACAAAATCGTTCATATTGTCCCTCTCAGAAACACATAAATACGTAGCGGACACGAAAAAAATAACCGCTTGATTCGACTAATTGTTGTAAATGTTAAAATAACTTTCTATAGAGGTATTATAATAGACAAATTTTCCCAAGAAATATGTAAAAATGAATAAATTTTAATATTTTAAGAGATTTCTGGAAACTAATTTACCAAACTTAAGAATTACTGATATGAATCTAAAATAATATAATAAAGCCGAAAAACAAAATTAACTAAATTATAAGGAGACGAAGAAATTATAATGAAAAGTTTGCTTCGCACTTCTGTTCGTTTATCTTAGCAACATGAGTGCCGCTTCTTTGATTTTCTTTTTTCTACCGTCTGTTTCATTCAGTACTACCAATAAGTATTTTCTATTAGCTCTGTGTTCTTTGACCGATGCATGTTTGTATATTTGACATTTCTCAGTCTCCGTTTTTATGTAGGTTTGGTGATCTTATTTTTAAAATTTTTTATTATCCTGTGAAGGCATATTTTATTCTTTTGTTGTAACCCTTACTCGTTAAAATATTATGGGTGTAATAATTATAAAATCAAATAAATTTGAAAAAGTTTGAAAATAAAATTAAATTACACGTAATATTATAATTATAATGTTTACACGTATATCTTTACTATAGTTACAATGAATTACAGCAACGTGTTACTACAATAGAGAAAAAGATTATTTTACTTTAATAGATTGACAACTAATAAATAAAAAATCTCAAAAATGTTGTTAATACCTTTGAAAAGGAACCATTAGGTATATATACCATTGAATTTCTCCACAAGGCATAAGCAAAGGTACTTAAGGTATTGTCAAATTTTATTGCTCGCTTAATTTACAACATAGTTACTGACTCCCATTGTATGAAAGGTTGGTTCTGTAATATAATAAACTGTTTTGTTAGTCTGTATCCTTTTTCACAATAAACTTCATTTTTTTTTTTCTTAAAGCAACGCCAATTAATCGCCCAAATGTAAATAATCCAGTGAAACAAAAAGATTGAATAACAGATGATACCCTTAAAATAATTGAGAATAGAAGAAATCTTTGTCAAAGTGGTGTACATAGTGAAAGGGAGAAAGCTAGTTTAAGAGACTTCAACAAAGAAATAAAAAAAAAGACGCAAGGCTGACAAACAATAATACTATCACCATATATGCAAAGAAATTAAGAGTCACGATCAAAACAATCAACCAAGAGATCTATTTAGAAAAATATGATACATAACAAGAGACTCTAACGCAAGAACTTGGGCCATTGGAGACCACACAGGAACCCTGGTAACCAACAGAGAATATACATGTATAGCATAGACATGGAGATTATATAGCCGGGATCTATATAAAGATGATCAACTCCAGAAACTCCTGACAAAATCGAAGAAGAACCTAACATACTCGAGAATGAAATAAGACTGGCGATCAGTAAACTCAAGTATAACAAAGCACCAGGTCCAGATATGATAACAGCAGAAATGCTCAAAGCTAGGAAGAAACCGGAATAGAATTGCTTCACTTGCTCTGTAACAAAATAAGGCAGCTTCCATAAATGTGACAACTATAGAACCATCTCTCTTATCTCACATGACAGCAAAATAATGCTGCATATAATCAATAATAGACTGAAAACTTTCCTACAAAGAGAAATACCCCGAGAGCAAACTGGATTTACCAAAGGTAGAGGTACTCGAGAACATCTTCTGAACATAAGACAATTAATAGAAAAACCTAGGGAATTCAATATACCACTACACATTTGTTTTATAGATTATCACAAAGCATTCGACAGGGTCAAATGGCAACACTTATGGCAGATACTAAAAGCAACAGACGTACCACAATACTTAATTTCACTTATAACTGAACTATACGACCACGCTACTAGATCAGTTAAAGTGCTTGACACACTCTCAAATGAATTTCATCCAGAACAAGGTGTCAGACAAGAATGTATACTGTCTCCTAAATATTTAATATATGTGTATGGGGAGCATATTATGAGAAAAGCGCTTGAAGGATGGGAAAAGGGCATCTCACTAAATGGCCATCAAAATAAACACACCTACGTTTTGCAAACGACACAACCCTTCTTGCAAATAGTCAAAAAGAGTAACTTGATCTCATACGACTGGTTCAAAACAAAAGTCAAATATTTGGTCTGCAGTAAAACATATCGAGGACAAACATCATGATATAGTGGATAGACTACATAATAATCAACCACACATAACCACAATTGACCGGTTTGAGATTAGAAATTATTTCAGGGGGAACACCATTACAGGTTAGAAAAATTAGGCTAGTGTTTTGGAATCTTGGAAGTACTACAGGTAAGATTGTGGAGTTAGTAGATGCACTTAAAAGAAGGAAAGTACAAATTGCCTGTGTACAAGAGACTACGTGGAAAGGACAAAAGGCGAGAGAACTAGGTGAAGGATACAAATTGTGGTATGTAGGGAAGAGTAACACTAGGAATGGAGTTGGTATAATTGCTGATAGTAAATGAAAGATATCGTAGTAGAAGTTGTAAGAACGAGGTATAGAATAATTTCAATGAAATTTGTAATTGATAAAGAAGTATTGAATGTTGTGTGTTTATGTATGCTACTCAAACAGGGCTGGGTGAGAATGAAAAAAAAAAGTTCAATTAGGAGACATATTGAGTGATATCCCACCAGAGGAGAAAGTTATAATAGGAGGCGATTTTAATGCACATGTGGGCCAATCCAAGACAGGACATGAAGCAGTACACGAAGGACTAGGCTTTGGATCTAGAAGTGAAGCTCGGGAAGATATGCTTGAATTAGCAATAGCGCTAGATATGGCCATTGTTAACACATTCTTTCGAAAGAGAGAAACTCAACTTTTCACATACAAAAGTGGACAAAATCAATCCCAAATAGATTATTTTATGACAAGAAAAGAATATACACATGAATGTAAGGACTGCAAGGCAATAGTTAGTAAGACAGTAAGCTAACAACATAAGTTGCTTGTGCTGGATATCGAAAAAGCGAAACTAAACCAAAATATTGGAGAGACCACAAAAAATCAAGTGGTGGATGTTAAAAGATGAAAAAGAAGGTCTGTCTGAAAGAATGTCTGGAGGAAGATGGCCAGTATCATTAGCGATACTGCTATTGAAATACTTGGAAAAACGTCAGGAAAAAAGTTTGAGAATAAAGAAACCTGGTGATGATCCAACGAAGTTAAAGAAAAAATAAAAGAGAGAGAAGAGAAAATTATATAAACAGTGGCAAGAAAATCGGTCGGATACAGATCTTTATTTGCAGATTATTATTAATTAACTATGATAGCCAATTTATTCGTGAAAAAACTGACAATAAAACGAATTCATCAATACTGTGATTTCAAAATAAATATCTTGCTATATACCATTTTGTTAAATTTGTTTTATTTAAAAATTTACAATCTTTATTAATATTGTTGTCGAAAATTATACATATGCAGTTTTCTAGTAGGTACATATATGAAAATTGCGTCTGTCTTCGATATTTAATTATTTACAGGTGGATTTGTTACCTGTATTTCCCCTTGTTACGTTGTAAATTTACTAATAAATAATATTACTCTGGTCTGTTATTCTAGTTATAATATAATTATATTATACCCCTAACCACACTGAACCGCCCACTGAAGTTTATGGTTTTATTGTGTAGCTCCAAACCAGTCACTTCAACGGGTATCCCGATTGTATAATCGTCTAGAGTAAAAGATGAAAGTATTTTTGACCTGGGCTTGAGAGAGATAATCTGAATGATACCTAGAATGTTACTTCATGAACAGATTTGTTTTCATACAGAAAGAAATTTTTGAAATAGGGAGAGTCCAATGAAATTTACCGTTAGGATTTTCGTGGATGGGCCAACGAGAATGGAGGGTAACCAACTTTTACTCATTCAATTTAAATTTTTACATCTATGCTTTCTAGCCATAAAGCAATTATAGAAACACGTTTTACGAACTTAAACGTTTCTTTATATGAAGGGACATCCGCTTTTGTTTGTAAGAATACTTATATATTGAGTTTCGCTGTATTTGCTGATAGCGGTTGCTGATCGCATATTAGACAGACGTTAGATCGCTTACACACAGTATCGTACATAAGTAAAAATTAAAAATAATAAAAAGGTTGCCAATGTCATTCCATAATACAAATGTATACGAGATGAGTCAATACTCAGCATCTTAATCTGGTTTTTTTATTATTAAATTTTGGCTATCGGTTTCGAGGCATACAATGTATGTCCCATCATCAGGCCACAGTACATAGTTCTTTGTTCTATCAAAAACTATAAGATAAAAACAACATGAAAAAATCAATCTTCTTCTTCTTCTTCTTTTAATTTAGTCATGACTCTGTTTTTCAATGTACCTCCAGTAAGTTGTCGTTCGATCGTTTTCGTAGTCTTCCTACTGATGCTCTTTGTACTTCTAGCTCTATCCCACAGTGTTTTGCCATCAATTTTAATAAATGTTTTCATCTCTGCTTTTTCTAACATCCTTTTTGTCCACTCTGTGTTAGATCGTGTTTCTGCCACGTATGTCATTATTGGTCTGATAACTGTTTTGTAAATTCTGCCTTTCATTTCTTTTCTGATATTTTTATTTCTCCATATTGTTCTATTCAGGCAACCTGCGTCTCTGTTTGCTCTATTGACTTGATCTTCCACTTCTGTTTCGAGCTTTCCGTAGCTAGATAATGTGATGACTAGATATTTAAACTCCATTACTTGTTCAATTATCTAACCTTCCAGCTCCAATTTACATCTTAGTAAATTTGTTGTTATAACCATGCATTTTGTTTTTTTTTTCCTCTTTTTTCCCATCTTCCTCCTCAATATTTATTTCTTCGTTTGCCATTACCTCTGGCGTTGATGTTTCATTATTGTTTCCTTCTGAATGTGTTTCGTTTTTATTAGTTCGTTTATCTCTTTTCTTTGTCATCTAATCATTCTCCATATTTCTTTTTGTATTCCGTAGAAGTCAAGTTCCATTTGTTTTGAGAGGCTTTGCTAGTGTTCCCTTTTTGTTTGTCTAACTAAAGTATTTGTTTCATTTCTGATTCGTTTATAGTGGTTGTATGCCTGTTGTGTTTGTTGTGTTCTGTATTGTAAAAAGGCTTTCTTCTTTTCTTCACATTTTGTCTTCACCTCCTCTCTAAACCATGGGGTTTTCTTTTTTGATATGTTAGTGTTTACTTTCCTCTCTCCAAGTGATTGTGTGACTGCGTTAATTATGTTATTTTTGAGATTTTCTCAGGTTTTCTCGATGTTATCGTTTGAAGAAAGTTCTGTAAGAGAGTAAGTAATTTTATTTTGATTTAAATTTACAAACCCTTTATCAATTAATTATCTAATAACTGACTATATAGTACAGTTTCTATAAGACTAGTTATAGCTAATGTCACTAATGTCTCGATATATTGTATATTGTGTCAATTTCTCTCACTTAACTAAGGTTACAATTCTTATTCTTACTTAATTAGGGTTATAGTTCTTGGCTTATTTTTAATTTAATTTCAAATATTGTTCTGATTTTGTTGTTCACGGTTTGTTTCATGTTGTTTTTAGCTTATAGTTTTTGTTAGAACAAAGACCTATGTACTGTGGCCTGAAGATGGGACATATATTGTAAGCCTCGATACTGGTAGTCAGAAATTTTTAAGAAAAACTACTTAAGATTGTGGATATTGACTCATCTCGTGTTCATAAGTAAAAGTTAAATCAAAAGTATTATAATGTTGGCTCGGAATAAAAAATAAAATTTAAAATTAGTTAAGCTTGAAGAAAATGTCAAACAACGACAAAGCACTCAACATAAATATGTGAAATATTTTTTTATGTGGATAATTAGGTGCCTCCAAGATTTTTATGTCTCCTATTTTCCATTTTGTTACACTAGATGCCAACACATCGTCCCTACCATTTCCAACTATCGAATGTGAAAAATCGGGTTTTTCAGATTCGATACCTTGTCCTTGCATTAAACGTGATACACCTTGTAGCAAAATATCGAAATTGTAGCTTGATCAGAAACGCAGGAAATATTCTGTCTAAACCATCGAATATGAACATTTTGTCATTTTGTTTTGGTCAAAATATCGAATATGCTGCAAACTGACGAAAATGGAATATTCGATATTTTGTTGTGTATAAATATAACTAAAGGCATATATATGTACAATGCAAAATGACGAATGTGTCACATTCATTATCTTCAGTGTTGTATTTGATACAGTTATTGTCTGCATTGATAAGTTCTTTCGGTGAGGAACTTTATTATTTTGTTTTTATCGGTTTTTCATTATCTGATTATTCAGTTAACTGGGTATAGCTAAACCAAAAACAGTGATGTTGTCAAAGCGAGAATTATTTAAAAAAATGTTAAACAATGCTGCCTTTGGGACGTCGTCCACACAGTGTATATGGTACCAGTATCGGAAAAATGAAAATAACAAACTTTACATGAAGACTAGCATTGACGGAAACTTTTTATCTCTTGAAACCATACAAAAAAGAGTCAAACAAAATAGTATAAACTCTGTTAAGGCATACGACGAAAGACTCCCAATCACGGATATGAAGAAAAAAAACCTCTTGTCACTATGTGAACAAAACTTAATACCTAGGCTATACCACCAATATTACCAATCTTTACCAACATCTAATACTGCCAGAGATTGTCTTCCAGAACCTGACGCAACTGAAGCCAATGATAACGTTGAATCTAAAGTTTAAGACTTACTTTAATTTATTATTATTTTACTACTGATTACTTGAGGTATCTACAGGACGTGAAGTTCCATAATTGTATTGTGATTATTTTTAACTTTTCTAATTACATTAATCTTCTATCAATACGTACTTTCATAAAAATACTTTTAAAAATTTCTTTATACATGATTTTCCCATTTTACCCTATAACTTCAATTTTTAATTAAATTATTTGTAATAAACTTTGTAAGAACATTGAGATTATTTTGATTTTCCTCCTTTTCAATTAAGAATATTAATGTGTTAAAATTAGACCAATATGAACTGTCGAAAATGCCACATTCGCAATTTTGAAACATTGTACCAAATAAATGTGCTAAAATTATACAAATATGAACTGTCGAAAATGCCACATTCGCAATTTTAAAACATTGGACCAAAACAAATCGTTGATTAACACAAAAAGCAAAATAACGAATGTGATTTTGTGGAAAGAAGCAAACGGTTAGCAGTTTTATTCTGTTATCAATCTAACAAGGATCAAACATTAATTTTTAAAAATATAAAAAATTTTCCATTTGTCAAAGCGCTGATTTAGAATTCTCTAAAAAAGAGTTATTTTGCTCTCCTGAAAAGTACCACTTTTCACATTCGATAGTTGGAAATGGTAGGGACGACATTATCTGTTGAGTTTATCACTCATTATTTATTTTGTTTGTGTGTCATACCTTGCAAAATTTCAAATGTCAAATTTATCTTCAATAGTTATAATTTGTTACCAGCCATATTCACTAACGTAATTTTCTGTTGTTAGGTATAGTAGGACATTTTATAATAAATTACCCTAATAAAGTTCTAGATTATAAAGTTTAATAGATCTTCTTCTTAAAAATGTTCTTTTGTTTTATTTGATTAATGCAATTTATTACAATCTATATTTTTTACAAAGTAAGCATTAAGTAATATTTATGTCGCTAAAACTATTGACATGTGGCGAACATATCCATTAATATGCCGGTCTTAATGTTAGTGTATTAAACTATTATTGATTCTGGGAAAAACATTATTAACATTACACTTTGTTGCTGTTGCTGGTGATATACCACGGTATATTTAAAATTATCCTTAGTAGCAGGTTATTAGTAAAGTTTTCTATTATATTTTTAACATTTCTGTAGTTATTCCACTGTGAAATCAATTTTTTTATTAGTTTTTATTTGTTTTTTATAGCTCCCTCTATTTAATGTTCATTGAGATTTTGTTGAATCTTAGTATTCATGCTTTTGTTCTTATTTCCTCTTTCGGTTTCTGCTGTGATACAATGTAAATTTCCTTTTGTTAGAAGCATTCAATTTTCAATTATTAAACTGTCTTGTAACCTAAACTTAGGTTCAGTTATCTATCACCATCAAAACCTATCCCATGCATCGTCGAATACAAACTAATTTTGGTTAAAAAAGGTGAACTCCTTATATGTATATGGTACATTGGAAAATATGACGTATGATTTAAAATTTCGTAACAAGAATGTCTTTCGTTGCTAACGCAACATAACTTTTATTTGTCTGAATCACTTCTTGTAACTAATACTTATGTTGATATTATTTTGGAATAAGCTACAAATTCAGGTAACAAAATTCTTTATTTTAACGTTTGGGTTTTCATAACGACATTTATTATCAAAAAAACTTTCAAACAAAACATTCATGTGTTATAAATTAAAGAATCAATCTAAATCAACAATTTTGTTGTGAGTTTGGAAGCATTATTTTTCTTTTTTCTTTTATTTTAACTTAACTAAAAAGTTAGTGACACACGTATAAAATATCCAATTCAAAGTTAAAGAAGTGATAGATTCAACTGTTATTTGATGAAAGTTCAATTTATCTATCATCGATTATTTAAAAGAAGTCAATACAGAACAGATACACGGCTATTGACCATAATGTTTTCTACAATAATTTTGAACCGTAGACCTGTGACACAAGATATCTGGTTTCTGAACATGTGTTTGCAGAATAGAAAACAAAGTGTGCGCAAGCAGGTATACATCACGGCAAACCAGATGGTTCAAAAATTACAGAAGGAACTTTTACAGAAAACGAGATAGTATAATATAGTGAACTGTTTAATCGTTTATCGTTCTACATGATTTTTTACGTGTTTCTATGTGATTTCTACATTACGTGGAATACTCTTGCATGTGACTACTTTTTTGGCAAAGCGATCGGCGTTATCGTTACAAGTTATCATAATTTTTTAATATCTAGTGAATGTATATATTTATTCTATTTATTCTTACTTGTTAAAATATAGGTGTTAAAAATCAAATAAATTTGAAATAGTTTTAAATAAAATGCAATTACACATAATTATAATGTTTTTTCTTGTATAATTACATTACTTATACAATAAATATTTATTATACGCAATAATAATAAATAACACTTTTATTATACGCAAGTTATAAAAAAATCGAATGTATTTTAGCAACGTGTCTCTACAATAAAGAAAAAGATTATTATTTTGGAGATTTACAACACTATACTTATACAACCTCAAAAATTGTGTTAAACTGAAAAAAAAACGTGTTTTTCATTAGGTACCATAGAATGTTTCCACAAAGCATAAATGGCGACATTAGGTACTTAGATATTGTGAAGTTTTATTGCTCGCTTAATTTATTTACAACATAGATACGACATCTTTTGTATGAAGGATTTCTTCTGTAACACAATAAGCTGTTTTGTTAGTTTGTATACTTTTTCACAATTAACTTCATAATTTTTTCGTTAAAAGGGTAATCAGCTTTCACTCGTTCAATTTTATTTTTTAGATCCATACTTACTTTCTAACCATAAATCAATTAGAGAAAAAGTCCTACGAGAACTAATTGAAATGTTTCTTTGTATGAAGGGATATCTTTTATATTTCACATTAAGAGAACTTTCTACCACCCTTTTTGTTTGTAAAAATACTTATATATTGAATGTAATTGAAGTATTTGCTGATAACCATTTCTTATGGTATACTAGACAGACGTTAGATAACTTTCTTACAGTATCGTACATAAATAAAATTTAAATTAAAAGTTTCGTAATGTTGACTCGGGGTAAAAAAATATTACAATTAGTGAAGTTTGTAGAAGATTCCGAACCAAAAAGCACACAAGGTAAGTGAAATATTTTTTTTATGTGGATAATTAGCAGCCTACAAGTTTATTTCTCGTATTTTTCGTTTTGTTACACTAGTCACCAGTATATCATCTGTTGACCTTATCTCTCATTATTTGTGTATTTGTCATAACTTGCAAATTTTCAAACTTCAGATTTATCTTCGGAGGTTGTAATTTATTACCTGCCCAATTCACTAATTTCAGTTTCTGTTGTTAGGTTATAGTAGGATATTTATAATAAGTTACCCTAAAAAAGTCCTATATTAAAAAATTTATTCGATCTTAAATTTTTTAGTATTTCTGTAGTTATTTCACTTTGGATCCAAGTGTTTTATTTTTTTATTTGTTTTTTATAGCTTTCTTTAGTTTACCTTCATTCAGATTTTGTTAAATCTGAGTATTCGATGTGTTATCCTTATTTGCTCTTTCAGTTTCTGCTGTGCTATGCATTGAGCTCCTTTATATAGTTTCGTTTTTGTTAGAAGCATTCTCTTTATATTTTTTATATGGTACTGTAATATAAAAATAGGTTCAGTTATCTATCAGCATTAAAATCTATTCCATCCATCGTCGAATTTGGTTAAAAAAGCTGAACTTCTTATATGTTTATAATACATGGGAAAATATGACGTAAAAAATAAATTGGATAACAAGAACGTCTTCCGTTGCTATTGCGACATAATCTTTACTTGTTCTGAAACTATTTTCTTGTAACACAAAACTTATGTTGCTATTGTCTTGGAATAAGCTACAAATTAATATAGGTAACAAAACTCTTTATTTTAACGTTTAGGTTTTCATAAAAAAAACTCGACATTCGTTATCAAAAAAAACTTTACTGAAATTCATATTTTATATTAAAGTATCAATCTAACTAAACAATTTGGTCGTTCGTTTGGAAACATCATTTTTCTTTTTAAAATTTAACTTGACTCAAAACTTAATGAAAGATTTTTACATATTCAAATAACCAATTCAACGTTAAAGACTTAGAAGTCTTACCTCAGTATTCATAATAAGCTTTAACTTGAAAACTTTCATCGGGAAATCTATGATAGTATGTGGCTGATAGTAATAAAGACCCCAGACACTATCAACTATCATATCAAATATCCAAGCTCTTTTGTTAGTTACATAAGAGCCGCTTCTCTATTTTTTTACTGTACAGGTCTTTCAAAACTATTGACGAATCGCTCTGTTTTATTCTAAATATATATATATATATATATATATATATATATATATATATATATATATATATATATATATATATATATATATATATATAAAGAAGTACTTGTGACTCGTTTTAAAAAAATATATAAATGTTTTGGATGGGTTGGAATCAATAAAAGGGGCTATTGGTTAACTATTTTTTATCTCGAGCTTTCAATTGTGTTTACAAATATTATCAAGAGCTGCTAAAAAATACAAAATATCTTACAAATTTGAACTAGAAAGAAAAAAATTTTTGTTAACTCACCAAATAAAATTAGTTTGGTTAATAAAATTACTGCTAACATATTAAAAAAAATATATAAAAATGTTCTCATCCAATAAATGTTTCTCTGAAATTTTAAATAATTTTGAAAAAGTTTCTTAACATAAAAACAATTGAATTTGTAAAGTTAGAATAGCGACCAATTACAATTAAGCCTCAATGTCATAAATGCCAACTTAAAATTTTTATTTTTGACAATTATATTGCCATAAATAAAATTTTGTTTAAAAATTCTTTTTTGTTTAGTAACAAAAAAGAAGGAGATACCTGAAAAAATGTAACAAATATATGGAAAATTAAATCAAAATGTGATATTTTACTGGTTTCATATATAAACTGTAAAGAAATAATATAATTATAAATTTTGCTTAGATTTTGAATTTCTGATCTTTTGTTTAAATTATTATCACTTTTGCTAATACAAACCATTTCCAAAAAAGTCCTTTTAAATTTATTACTTTCACTACACAAAATTTTAATGTTATCAAAATCCATAATATGGCCTTTATCGATTACATGCTCTGCCAAAGCACAAGATGGTTTTTTAATTCTGCAATCAATTTTGTGAGAAATAATGCGATTTGAAAGATTTCCTCCGGTCTCACCAACATACTCAGCTTCACACTGAGTACAACTAATGCTGTATACTATATTTGTTTTATCTAATTTGTCTATAGGATACTTAGTTTTGCAATATAAAGATGAAATAGTTTTGATGTTCTTTGTTGCTATTTTTATATTGTTAATAACCTTTAGTGTTTGTATTAATTTAGGTGTTAATGATGGTATAAAAGGTAGTGAATGATAATAGATGTTCTGATTGTTGGATACAATATTCTGAGATTTAGCAAAAAATGGTATTAAGTTATTTATATTAACAATATTAGAAAAAAGCATCCTATGTAGCATATCTGGAAGGTAACAGTTTTTAATTAAAATATTTTTTAACAATTGAAGATCGTCTTGTAGATAATCTGTATGAGAAAGTTTTAAAACACGTTCTTTTAATCCTGTTATATGGTTCTATAGTAATAGCTTATAATGTTTATAAGCTATTACTCTCATCATTCAAATAAGGTGAATATAACAGGATTACAAGAACGTGTTTTAAAGCTTTCTTATCCAGATTATCTAGAAGAAGATCTTCAATTGTTAAAAAATATTTTAATTGAAAACTCTTATCCTCCAGATATGCTACATATGATGTTTTTTTTTTCTAACACTGTTAATATAAATAACTTAACACCATTTTTTACTAAATCTCAGAATATTGTGTCCAACAATCAGAACATCTATTGGTATTCACTATCTTTTATACCATCATTAACACCTAAAATAATATAAACACTAAAGGTTATTAACAATAAAAAATAGCAACAAAGAACATCAAAACTATTTCATCTTTATATTCCAAAACTAAGTACCCTATAGACAAATTAGATAAAACAAATGTAGTATACAGCATTAGTTGTACTCAGTGTGACTCATGAGTATGTTGGTGAGACCAGAAGAAATCTTTCAAATCGCATTATTTCTCACATAAGTGATTGCAGAATTAAAAAAACATCTTGTGTTTGGCAGAGCATGTAATCGACAAAGACCATATTATGGATTTTGATAACATTCAAATTTTGTGTAGTGAAAGTAATAAATTCAAAAGGACTTGTAATGGTTTGGAATCACTGGACACTTTCCTTCAAAATATTAATATTTAAGAGGAGTTGGTAACATATATTTTATAATAGCTCACAACCTTTTCTGGATATAGTAATCTCTAAAATGAAGGCTTGTTATTAAACAAAAGTATCTACTAAACCATCACATAAGAAACGGTTATTTTCGTTATCACCCAAACCACAAATTAATTATCAAAGTAGATGTTCAAATCATTATTTGATAGAGACTACATGTATTAATACATTTGGAGAAGAAACAACATTTTGGAAATCTTATTTGATTGAAAACGACTATTCTCCAAAATGGCATGTGTGTAAATTTGTTATTAGGTTTTAAATCAAGTTAAATTAAAAGAGAAGTATATTGTAATCTAATTAAAAATACAATATTGTTAATTTATTTTTCCGCAAATCGCCAGGAAATTTTGACATTCCTGTCAAAATTTCTTGAAGAAAAAGTCAGGACTTCCTTACTGTAAGGAAATGTCATTTCCTTACTGTAAGGAAATGATATTTCCGTACAGTTTACTCTATAAAAGCGTCAAGTTTGACAATTCAACCTCAATACGTTTCCATAGTAACCCAAGTAATTTTATAAGGAATTTCAAAGCACCATTTATTTGGGAATAAAATTATCGCGTTTTTTTTAAATCAATCAATATCTGTCGAATTTTAAACGATTTGCGGAAAAATAGTATGTTTACCTCGTAGGAAAAGCCACATTCCTGGACTCTGTGTTGCTAAGTCTCGGCTTGCGCCTCGACTTAGCAATCTTCACAGTCGTCCAGGAATGTTAAGCTTTTCCTACCCGGTAAACAATGTACTATTTATTTTGTAAATATCCATATAAGTTTTTTTGAAAATGGATATGGACATGTTAACCAAAACGTTAAAATAATGAATTTTATTATGTGTGTTGTGGCCGATTTCCAAAAAATAACAATAAAAATAATCTGTACCTGCTATGGTATTTTTAATTATGTTTTATAAATGTTTCTTAGGCAGTCTAAAAACAGTTTGGTAGCGTAAAGTACATTTTAAAAATAACTTTTCATTTTTTTGTTCAATTTTTTTTAATAATACCTACTGCTGCCTCTTGGTTCCTCGGGCATCTTTCTACCAAGATATGAACAGAAATAATGATATCTAATTGAAATAGCTTACAAGATAAGTATTAATAAAAGTTAATTAGTAGAAAACCTGTTAAGGGCGTGACATATTTCTCCTTTATTGAATTGTTAACAGAGAGAAATCCATAAATTTTTTTAGAATTGCATCTCGTGACACCAAGTCTAAATTCACGCGTTTATAGCCGATGCAAACCGAGGTTAGGTTCGATGGTTTTATTTGGAAGTCTCGGACGAAAATTAGCAAATATTTATTTAGAAATTTGGGCAAATCCAATAAGCTTGTGCAAAATAGTTTTAGAAATTCAGACATCTATTTAAATAACTAATATGATTTCATGAATTCATTGATATGGAACAGTTTAGAATTGAACTTTTTGAACTATTTTGGACAAGCTTAAAATTCAACAATGTTTAGAACCTTTGGCAAGAAAATCAAGATTAAGTCAGCATCATGGGAAACTTTTTTATTATTAAATTTGCGAAAAAAAGCTTTTTTCATAAAAAGTTTTGTATGGTCTAAAATAATATCAATCAATCTTATACGAGTATTTCAAAAAATATGAATTTCGCTTAAGAGTAAAGTACTTTTGTATTTCACAATATCCAAAATTGTTATAAGGCAAAGTTATTTAGAATTAAGAATTTTGTTTTAATATACAATTGCAGCCTTTTCATAAAAAAAAATAACAAATATTCTTATTTATTACAAATATGATACCGATTTTATTATTAATTTTAAGAAAAAAAGCTATTCTTCATAAAAAGCTCCGCGTGGTCTAAAACTTAAGATGCAATCATGATATATCAAATTTTGTCAATGTTATACAAAATATGTCAAAAAATATTAATTTCGCTCAAGACTAAATTATCTTTATTTTACAAAATCGAAAATTTTTATTATAAAAAGTTGTTTAGAATTCTTCTTCTTCAAGTTCCATCTTCTATCGAAAGTTGGAAATCATCATGGCTATGCGGACTCTGTTGACTGCCGCTCTAAAAAGTTCTGCACTACTGCATTCAAACCATTCCCTTATGTTCTTAAGCCAGGATATTATTTGTCTTCCCACATTTCGCTTTCCTCGGATTTTGCCTTGCATAATAAGTTGTAATAATGCGTATTTTTGCCCTCTTATCACATGCCCTAAGTACTCAAGTTTTCGTCTTTTGATAGTTAATATTATTTCCGTCTCATTTCATATCCTTCTTGTTACTTCCACATTTGACATTCTTTGAATTCATGATATTCGTAGGATTCTTCTGTAACACCAAAATTCAAAGGCGGCCAACTTATTCAGATGGACTTGTTTTAGTGTCCACGCTTCCAAACCATAAAGAAGAGTAGAGAGCACGTAACATCGAAGCATTCTCAGGTCTAATCTTATATCCCGACAACAAAGAAACTATTTAAGTTTAATGAATGATGCACGTGCTATTTCAATACGTGTCTTAATTTCTTTGGTTTGGTCTACATCTGATGTTATCCATGTTCCTAAGTATTTATAGTTACTAACACTCTCAATTGCAGTATCTTCAATAGTCAATTGGATTTAGTCATGATCATGCATTTAGTTTTCTTTAAATTTATCTTCAGTCCGTACTCATGACAGCGTTCATTAAGGCGTTGCATTACGTTCTGTAAATCATTGTTTAGAATTAAAAACTTAAATTATATCTAATTAAAAAAAAATTGCAAATTTTTCTCAAATTGCCGATACTGAACATAATTTTTATTTATTACAGATATGATAACTCTTCCGTTCCGATAGAAAAAAGATTATTAACTCTTCAATTTTAATTAGATTTTTAACGTATTTTGTTTTGTAAAAATTTAGTGTCATTTTTTATCGGAACGGAACATTTTGTAATAATTAAAAATTATGTTCATTATCGGTAATTTGAGAAAAATTTGCAATTTTTTTTAATTAAAAAGCTGTAATTATATATTAAAATATAGTTTTTAATTCCAAACAACTTTTGATTATAACAATTTTCGATATTGTGAAATATAAAGGTACTGACTATTGAGCGAAAATTATATTTTGTTACATACCTCGTATAAGATTGATAAAATTTGATATCTAATGGTTGCATCTTAGGTTTTAGACAATGCAGAGCTTTTTATAAAAAAAAATTATTTTCGTAACAACGTTTCGTAATAACAAAAGAGTTATCATTTATCATTATTCTCTTTGCCTTTATCCCTTTATCTTTATCTTTATCCTTTATTAATAAAAGAGTTATTATATTTGTAATAAATAAATAATATCTTTCTTCTTCTTCTTCTTCTAGTTCTTATCCGTTTCGGATGTTGGAAATCATATTGGCAATCATAACCTTGCTCGCTGCGGCTCGAAACAGCTCCGTTGAGGTTTTCTTAAACCATGTTCTTAAATTCCGCAGCCATGATATTCTCCTTCCACCGGGTCCTCGCTTACCTTTGACTTTACCTTGCAATATAGACTGTAGCAGGGAGTAACGGTGCTGATTTCTCATAACGTGTCCCAGATATTGCAATTTTATGCGTTTGATCGTGAAACACAATCTCTGGTTCCTTCTTCATTTTTCCTAGAACTTCCTTGTTCGTGATCCTTGCTGTCCATGATATTCTCAGCATTCTTCTATAAAGCCACATCTCAAATGCTTCAAGTTTTTTAATAGTGGCGTCTGTAAGCGTTCATGCCTCCGCCCCGTACAACAACACAGAGAAAACATAGCATCTCAAATGTCTCATTTTTGTATCAAGGGATATGTTGTGACTTTTGAAGATGGCGCTCATTTTGTTAAAGACCGTTCTTGCCTTTCCTATGCGGCACTTTATTTTCTGTAAATTGCTCCACTGTTCGTTAATAATAGTTCCCAGGTAACAATACTGTTTTACTCGCTCTATCTGCGTCCCATTAATGTATATATGAGCCCCATTTATATTCTCCTATAATATCTTTAGTCTCTCCCATCGTTACTTTTTAAATCTAAACGTTTAATAATTATATTTCTGTTTTTTTTGTCTTTTTCCAGCTTTTTGATTCTCTTATTTGCTTCATTTGCCTCAAGTCACTTCTCTAATTCTAATTTTTTCTGTTTCAATCCTTTTATACAATTCAGTATCTCTTTTTGTTCTTTACGCAGCTTTTTAATTTCGGCCATCATGTCGTCATTCTTCCCTCATTTTAAGCATATTCTCGTATTGGAGGCTATTCTTGTTCGGTGACCTCTTCATTCATTTGCTTTTTTTAAAAACCGTTTCGTCTTCACCTCCTCCTCCATTTATCTTTTGTCAGTTCTCTTTACAACTGTCGTATTCCAATCTAACTGTACACTGTTACGGCACCTTGAATAATAGACCTGTTATTTTTATTTACAATTGTTTATCACTCTTAATCACCCGTCCAGCGCAAAATTAATATAAGCGATTAAAACACTAAACTCCTAATTTAACTACACTTTGCACTATTTGTTGTATGTAAATTATACTCAAAAACACCAAAAATTTGAGTCAAATCTCGAAGCGAATTACACACGTCTAACTAGTATGATTTCCAGAACCAGATTCCCATTCATATCATAGTGTTTTTTATATATTCTCAAATGAATTACCCTCAGAAATGCCTTCAGAACGGGTCTCATCAAACTAGTAAGTCTGTAGCCTTAACAGACAGTTACATAGAATACATAACGGTTAAGTACTCGAAGTCTAACCATTATATTAAAGTCCAGATTGCAAAGAACAGCTTTTATTCTTTAAAAACATACTTCTGGCTTTCTTGACTTGACCACCGAATTTCTCTCCGTTTCGATTTCGTCTGCTGTTGTCTCCAAGAAAATCTCGAAATCAGATACTTAAATTTTTCCATTCTGTCTCCCTCTTACTTAAATTCCAAGACCCGATTTTTAAGTAGGTTATGTATGATTGTTGCTGGGTTCATGATGGTCATGTGTTCTAGGTGTTGTCTTCCTCTCACACCGTTTCTTGGTCTCTGTTAACCCTGAACTGTATTTGTTTCTTTAGACACATGTCCCATAACCATTTTTATCACACTAAGGACGCCTAAATTACGAGCCTTTATTGTAGTTGTTTCCTCTTACCTTCTGAATCCTCATGCCGTTAATCATATTCTCGATTCATCCACATTGCTTGGGAGATTGCTTATACCGGCAATCACTGGGTTCGACAATATTACGTTGAATAATATACGATTAACTATTTTTGAGTATAGATCATCAACTTTATTAAAGGCATTGTTTCCCATATTTGCATGAGTCAAATGCCTTCTCGTAGTCTTCCATTGCCAGTCAGAGTGTTGTAATGCATTAATTTCTTTGTTCAATTACAGTTCTTATTACGTGTGTATGTGTTATCTATTGTGCTATTACCTTCTATAAATCGCACTTCACTTATTTTTAATACACTTTTTCAAGAACAATTTATAGTATTTTAATTTGACTTGCCCTTTACATTCGATAACTACCACTACACTATTTATCTGTATCCCTCGTACTAATACTTAGGTACTAGTTCTAACACAAAATATGATTTAAAACTTATTAATATTAGTATAAAATAGCGCTGATTTTAATTTTGCAAGTAGTAGGTATATAAGTTAAAATTAGCAGTAACGAAATACTTTTTTTTTAATCAATTGAAAATAAATTTTGAATATAATTTTGTATATTACAAAATTCTTTCACCTCTTGCTAGTTCACTGAATCTTCTATTCGAACAAAATAATATGAAGCAATAGGCTCATGTTAAAAGAAACAGGTGGCGTAAAATAGTAAACAGTAGGAAAGACCGCCTGCCGAGTAGAAATTTGCCGAAAAGGGCTTTTATAAAGACAAACTAGTAATAGTATAATATTATATGTGTGTGTGGTTGGGTTATTGACTGCGAAAGCTATGGTTTGTATAATTTGTAGTAGGTACATACGTACAATTTTAAAATTGTAAAAATCTTAACATAAAGTTTACAATTTTATTTTGTTCTGAAACTTATACTGCAAATTTTTTCTAATAAAAAAACGCCCCAAAATAAAAATCTTTTTTATAATTTGATCATAACTTCATTTCACCTTTGCTCTAACGTCATTCTAAGACAGTTACAAGTGCACCGTATATACCGTACATTATTTCCAGACAATTTTGTAGTGTATGCATACGCCCCTTGAAAATGTATATAGTATGTATAAACTGTGTTACAAGAGAAATTGTGAAAATTTAGGTAGCATTCGTTATACTCGTTTTATTATGTTCCAAATTCTCCTCCTACTTTTTTTATAGACACAATCCTGTTGTGACAAGCCTGTTTTACTTCGAGGTTTACTCCTACTCATTTAGGAGTAAACAGTAGAATTTACATCAGGAAATTTATTGTTTAATCTCGTTCAAGTGCGATCTGTGCTTCTTCTTCGATTTGGCGACTTATTACAAAATATTTTACTACCTTGTTTTCTCTCATTCGTCTGATATGGTTATTACATTTTCTTTTCCTTTCTTGCACCTACTCATTAATTTTAAACTTATTATAGTTTTAAAGACTAGTGTTCATAATGAAAATGTATTATTTAATTGATAGAGAATTCAAAATTTTAGTACAAAATATTTTTGCAGATAAAAACGGCACTGAAGACAAATGTCAGAAACCACTAGCACGTGTCACGCCCATAAAAAAATGTGATACAACCGACACATGTGTTACCACTCAGAACTCGACTGTTAGGAACTTGAACTCGTCTTTGAACTATCCATCAACATACCATTATAGCATAAGGAACCGTACTAATAAGAACAATAGGGATCTGGTACCTGAGGAGGAAGACGGTACAGACTATTCGCCTGACCCTTTTGAAGATTCAGGTAGTGCGTACTCCCCTAGTTCAGATGGGAGTAACTCTAGTTTGGATGTTTCAAAAGAAAATGTGACAAGTCCTATTACTGAAGACCATAATAAAGAAGACACTCCGTTAACCCAGCGTATAGTGGCTCAAAATACCAAAGATGATGTAGAATTATGCCCAGTGTCAGTAGCCGAGACGAGAAAAGAGAGAGAAAATAATGGAAAGAGAATACGAGATAAAGGACACTCATGCTATTTTTGTCAAAAAATAATATGCAACAACTTTTCTAGACATGTTGAGAAACATCATGAAAATGAAACGGAGGCTGCTAGAATCTTAGCTATGCCCAAAAACTCTAAAATACGACGGGACGCATTCGCCAACTTAATAAGATATGGAGACTTTTACCATAATTGCGACGTCCTATCTTTGAAAGAAGGGGAACTTATTTTAACTAGGAGACCTACTACCAAGGAAAAAGCATTTATATCATACTCGGATTATGGTCCCTGTCCTGAATGCTTAGGGTTTCTTCTCAAGAGACAGCTCTGGCATCACTTACGATATACATGTCCTTCAAAGTCGAAGAACGATGAAGATTCTGAAAGAGCTTCGGGAAAAGGTCCTATAGTAGAAAGTGCAGCACTATTAAATGGTATTTTAGGACATAATTTAACACCTCGATTCTTAGACATCGTGAACCATTTTCGAAATGATGCAATTTCCAGTAGATGCAAAGAAGACGACACAATCATGCTTTATGGAGCATTCCTGTATGAAAAATATAGCTGCACGCAATCGGAACTTATAAGGCAGTCTATGAGACAGCTGGGGAGATTAACTCTAGAAATGAAGAGGAAAGGAGAAAGTTTCCAAAATTTAAGTGAAGTCCTTGTTCCCCAGAAGTTCGACTTGATCGTTAATGCAACCAAGGTAAGTCTGTTAAACACTATATAGACTTACGTTTTTAGAATTGTTCTGATTTAATTGAGAATAAATTTCATTTAAGCTATATAATCACTACACATATTTTTTTTTATAGGAAATTTGTATAGTAACTAGTGATCCAACAAAAAGGCAAGAATATCAAATCCCATCTCTAGCTCTCAAAATAGGATATGCCATAAAAAAGTGTGCATCGATTGAACGAGGACAATGCCTGAGACGAGGAGATCTGAAAAAAAATAGACAACTTGTTGCATTTCTTCATTTATTGGACCTAGAATGGAGTGTTAGAATTTCATCTAATGCACTTTCTACCTTGTATTCCAGAAAACAGAACGCAGAGGACTTGCTTCCAATTACTAGTGATCTGATTAAGCTAAATAGCTTTTTAGACTCTAAAATAAGGGAAATAAGGAAAGACCTTTCTTCCCTAAATTATAGTAAACTTGTCTCCCTTACATTAGCTAGAATCATAATATTCAACAAAAGGCGTTCTGGGGAAGCAGCAAAAATGACTCTTAGCCAATATTCGTCAAGACCCAACTGGAAAAATTTCGGAACAGAGGAACTGAAAAATTCATTGACTCCTCTAGAAAACAAAATTGCATCTTCGTTAACCATGGTAAAAATCATGGGCAAACGTGGGAGAATAGTGCCTATTCTACTTACCAGTGAAATAAAAGAAACAATTGATTTGATCATATCCCAACGTATACAATATGGAGTCCTTAGTGAAAATCCATATGTTTTTGCCATTTCAAAAACAACAGGAAGTCACATGAGGGGACATGATTGTCTCAAAAAGTGGTGTGAAGAAGCAGACCTTAATGCACCTGATTTAGTGACCAGCACTAAACTAAGGAAATATGTAGCAACTGTGTGCCAAATATTCAATCTAAATGAAAATGAATACGATTGGCTAGCTCGCCACCTGGGTCATGATGTTCGCGTTCATAGGGAATTTTACCGTCTGCAAGAAAATGCAGTCGAGCTTACAAAAGTAAGTCGTTTACTCCTAGCGGTGGACCAAGGTGAAGCTCACAAATTTGCAGGAAAGGCACTAAAGGACATAAATCTCACAGGTATTCGTAAGTTCTTAGTTGAAATTTTAGAACGCACTTAGTTAGTACCAACTTGTATTATATAATTTTTTTTAAGATATGGATGGCATAGAAGACAAAGAGGCTGACTGCATAGAAGCAAATAATAGTGACGTTGGGGAAGATGAACAGAATGAAAATATTGCTTTGCCTGAAATAACAGGTAAGGACCGACATGTAACTATTTTTTAATTATAAAATCGAACAATATTTAGAACTGAAACTTTGGGTGACTTTTCAATGCGTTGATTACTAAAAGTCCTTTACTGAACAGATTCTGTGAACAATATACTTCCCAAAATTCATGCAGAATTTAAATTTATTAGAAAACACAATTCTTTAGATTTTCCTTTTCTATCGAATCATCAAATTATTTTTCGAATCGCATATTAAACAAATGGCATCTTCAGATTTGCTAGTTACGCCCAATCTTTTATCGATATTTTCCATGATAATTTTGCACAAAAATGGTTTTGATTCATTGATGCAATATTAGAATTCTTTTTTTATTTAATAAGTGATTTTAGTAACGCATACGATTGAATCGTGCCGCATAGCAATTAAATTACTACTTGAAGCATTTCTAGGTGGTGTACTCTTTCGGTCATGGACGTCTTTCGGTCATCAAAGTTGACCTCCTAAACAGCCTGTGGGGTTTTTTAAGTGGATAATATGATGATAAGCGGTTTCAAAGTCACCGAGTCACAATAATTTAATTGCTGCATTAGCAATTTCCTGGTACTGTACTCTCTCGTCTCAGTCTACAGAACTGGTTCCCGATAGTGTACTCGTATACAAATTTCATAAACCCTGTGAAAACAGACACCAGCGCAGTATTCAACGCGCGTCTTATAATTCTTTTTCAGCTATTCACAGTTTAATAGTACCATTTTATTTACTTGTAGATGGGGGAGCTGGAGCAGTGCACAGAAATGATCCAAAAAAGAAATGTGTTAGCTTCAAGCGCAGGCCATGGACCACCGAAGAAAAGGAAATAATCCTAAAGGAGTTCAAATCACTTATAAAGAGGGGCTCCCTGCCAGGAAAAGAGCAATGTACCAAGTTATTAGAGGAGCAAATAGTGTTCACAGGAAGAAAATGGACCGATGTGAAATTTTTTGTTAAAAACTATTTACAAAAATTAAGAAAAATAACGAATACATTTTCTGATTAGGCGGCGTTAAAGTATTACGTAACGCAATGTTTTGCAAGATTTTTGGCCCCCCTCCCTCCATGTAACGCGCCGTCACATTCTTCTGTGCCCATGAGTAACCATGTTTACCTAAAAGTACCAATTATGTTAAGGAAAGTACCGAGAAGTCGGTAAAATAACTTTTTTTTAATATTTTAATCACATTTTCGGTAATATTAAATAAAACAAAAGATTTCGAACTCGCTATAATTAACTTTTATTACTAATATTACAATATTTTAGGTTTTCCTTACTTGGTTCCGCGTTACATTTATTTTTGGCTGCATCGCTTATTATTCTTCTCATGCAATCTTATATCAACTTTTTTAAATAATAAACTTATAAATTAACATATTTATTTCTACATTTGGCAATACAATTAGAAACGGAAACGTAACTGAAGTAAAACATTCTATCTTCTTTCGGTGCCATATAAGATAACCCTAACATTGGCAATTACATTGGCGAATTGTTCACGGTCTTTATCTAATCGAAATAGTTTTTCGGTACTCCGTTTTCCTATCCAATCGCAAATGTTCTTAAGCCATGACATTTTGCTTCCAATTCTTCTGCTGATCTTGATTTGACCGTTTATGATGAGCTGAAGGATTCTGTATCCGTTTTCTCGAAGACCATGCAATAGGCATAAAATAGTTCTTTTATTCCAGGTCCAGGGGGTTTCGGGGCATTCTTCTCTACAATTACATCTCAAATGCCTCTAGGCGATTGATCAGCCTTCAGAGTCCAGGTCACGGTGGTTTGTAACAACGCTGACAAAATATATCATTTGATAAATATTTGACGTAATTTTGAGGTTAAACTGTGGTCACAGAAGAATGATCTCATTTTTCAAAACGTTTGAAACAAACTAGATGCTTCCATTCTGCATTTGATTTCTTGACTTGGGTCTAGTTGATCTGTATTGTAGCATACCAGATATTTAAAGTGAGTAACTGTCTCAATTTTTTGTATAACTATTTGTAGAGAAGCATTGTCGTAAGGTTGGCGATTGAAATAATAAATTTTGTCTTCCTGTCGTGAAGATTTAGTTTTAGACCCCTTTCTCTTCCTGTCGTGTTTACTCAATACAAAAACTTATGAATGTCCTGGAGAATATCGCATAAGATAACAGTGTCATCAGCATATCTAAGATTATTGTTCAGTTCACCACTGATTTTTACTCCCAAAATCTTTATTTTGCAAAGCCTGTTTGACAATTGTACCCGAATAGATATAGTAGTAGTATTATACCCGAATAGAATAGTATCAAAGCGGGATAGAATACATCATATCTGTCGCCTCTTTGAATGTAAAATGCATTGATTAATGTACTATCGGCTGGTACGACTACTTCCAATATACGTTTTCTATGATGTGTAAATCTCTATCATCAATGCATTTGATTCTTAATGTGTTCAAAAGTGTTCCAAACTTACTTTGGAAAAGTATATTTAAGCCAAGAAAGCCTAACAAGTACGCAGCGCATTCCTAAATCCAATCTGAATTTCACCTAGCTCCCTTTTGTAATGAAAAATGCGAAGAAAAAAAATGTGTGGCTTATCAAACAGTCAGTGTAGCTAATCTGCATTCGTCGTATTTTTTTGTCCCTATTTCTTCGAAATTGCTAAAAAACAAACTTCAGCCAATCCTCAGTTATTTTACCAGTAGTATAATATACATCATTAAAAAGCTTAACTAGAGCACTGATGTAGTCGTGTTGTATCATTTTTAAGAGTTCAGCTAAAATGTTGTCTGGTCCAGTTGTTTTCTTGGATTTGACTGATTTTATTGCATGAAGAAATTCAAATTTCTTCAATTTAATCCTTCGATTCTTTAAACCTTCGACTTGAAACTTCAGGTCCTTCTTGATTTACTTTGCTTTGTATGTTTTTCCTGCCACCTTAAAACAATTCAGTTATATAATTAGTCCATGTTTAAATATTTCTCGTTCATCAATGATATCTTTTCCTGCATTAGCTACTACAGTATTAGTGTTTTTTTTTATGATACAGACCCGCAAATTTACGAACATTGTTGTGCTGCAAATTGAACATGTCATACTTCTTTTCTAATGTTTTCATTTCTAAACATCTATCTGCCATCCACTTTTCTTTAGCCGCTCGAATTTTTTGTTTTATTTCTCTTTGTTTTCTTCTGTATTCGTCTGACTTGTCCTTGTATTTTGTTCTTTGTTCTATTAGGTCTAATAATTCCTCCGTCATGCATTATTAGTTACACTATATTCTTCTATTATCTTGGTCATCTGTTCACGAAATAAATTCTTTTTTTTTTAACATTTTTGGTTGTTCTCATTTCTTTCATATAATTGTAGACCATTTCATAATTTTCTATTTTACTTTTGTTAACGTCCGAAATAGTAAAATTCTTTAGCTGATATTTATTCTCTATTCGTTTTAGTCTGACTCTTTCATCGGCGATTAAAGGGTTATGATCAGATCCATTATCTGCTCCTGAGTATCCCATATTCTGCTCTTAAGGTCGCATTGTAGTGATAGTCAAAAGAAATCGTAAGGCACCTGCTTACATTATTTCAACAACCTTATTAGAAGTTGTGAAAACTTGCATGATCCTTTATCTAACTGACTAGACAGAAAAACAGTTTCAATATACTTCTCGAGTGGTAGCAGCAGCATTCGTACGCACATTTAATCACTTGCCAGAAATATTACGATTTACGGTCGTGAGTGCTATACCATTCCAGATTAGGTTCTGCTGAATCCTGCAAGCTCTATTTAGGCCTTCTATGTTCCACTGAAACAGCTTAATTGTCAATTTTCACGTTTTAGTTTGACGATTTTGTAGAATGAATTAAATTTAATAACACTGACCACAGCAACGTGTTTCTGTGTATTACCTACAAAGAAAACAAAATAAAAAGGGCGTATAATACAGTCGAAGGATTCCTCGTAAAACATAAACAAAAGGAACATAATAAAAATATGGTACAAGTCATTGGAGGGATTCCCCTTAAAGATAAACGAAACGAATTAACAACCGGGGAGATTTCTCCATAGCTTTTTTATTTAAATAAAAAAACAATGTTACGTAACGCGTTGTTCGAATCCCCCTTCCGCTCCTGTATCATACCGTTTTACAAGACTCCCCTCCCCCTTAATAGCGGTTGTTTCGACTGATTTCAACTAAATGTTTATTAAAATACCTGGTTTTATGAAATCAAAACCAGGTGAAATTTTCTAAAATTCAATATTCTTCTTTATGTGCCGTTTTATACCGAAGGTTAACGACCATCAAACGATAGGTTTATCTGTTTTGTGCCACATGTATTATGTTTAAAGTTCAATAAAGTAACATTATCGAAAAACTTATTTTGTTTTATTTTCCATAATTGTGGTTAATTCGACAACACGTTTTAGAAAAGACAAAGGCCTAACTACATCCTTAGCTTTGTTGTTTTAATTGTGTTATTTTAAATACATGCTCTTAGTATAATATTAGGATAAATAAACAGTGAAAGCTTTAAACAGTTAAAGTGTTTCCACAGTAATTGTTTCCAAGAACAATTAGTCTCTCTAAATTATGTTGTGCTGTAGAGATGTAGAAATCGTTTTTTTTTTAATTCAAGTTGGATAAGAATGAAAACTTTTGTGCGACGGGCCGTCTAAAAAATTCGACGCATTCTTCTCCAGCACCATATCTCAAAGGCATCAATTTCTTGATGAAGATGTCTAAGTTTCTGCCCCATATAAAAATATTTAGAATGCAGGTACATTCACAAGTCTCATTTTGATTGTTTGAGAGATAGATCTATTTCCAAACTTAACTTAGGCGACTTATCGTATTTTTTGCCATATGCGCATTTAGCGTTTTCGAGTTTTTGCTTTGCAGTTACCATTATCACTTCTACTAGATCCGAGATAGTTAAAACTCTCTACTATCCTGTAAGTGGTTGTTCAGCTGAATAGTCTTGAATTTGTCATCAATATCTTCATCTTGTGTATATTAATTTAAGACCAACTTTATTGCTTTCCCATTCAGCTCTTCCAGTTCATTTGCTGCTGTAAGGATAATATCTTCTATAAATCTTAAATTGTAGACTTTTCTATCAGCCACCGTTACTCCATCAGACTATCCTTCTAAAGCTGTCCTCACGACATGTTCACCAAACATATTGAATAAGTATACGCATCCTTGTCTTTCCTCTCTCTGTTCTGAATTGACTTGAGAATTTCTGATCTAGTCATACTGTTACCATATTGGACTGGTATAGAAGTGTCGTCAGGAGTATAGGTGTACCCATCTCTTTTATCAGCATGGTATCATAGATACTTGAAACTGTGTCCACTTTTCAATGAGTTGTCTTAGTTACAAATTCCGCTTGTTCTTGTAGTATTTGATGATGTAGGAATTCTTCAGGATCACTATCTACTTGATCTAAAGAAAGGTGTTATTCTAGGTTTTGCTGGAATTCGTGGATTTTTGTGGGGTTAAGGGACGTGATATTTATTCGGGATCTTTTTTAAGTACTTTAAAATGAAGTCTGATAATAATACTAGGAGTTGATGCATATGTATCCTCTTATCTTTTGGTGGCCTAGGCTTTCCATCTGAATTTTATTAGGATAATGTAATCTATTTGATTACTTGTTCGTCCATCTGGGCGGCGCCATGTATACAATCTACGTAGACATCCCAATTTCATAACAAATCCAAACCCAGACAATATATTAAGATAGTAATAGTACCCCTGACCCAGTAAGCTTAATAAAAACTTATACGGATGATCTAGATAAGCTACTGAAACCGTTAAATCAACTACATGAAAATTTATCAATATTATTCTGAACCTATTTTCTTATGGCATCTTAATTCAATTACTATTTTTATGGGAATAAGCCACAATATAAGTTAAAAATAAGTTTATTTTTGACGTTTCGACTCCCACTTCGGAAATCGTTATAAAAAATATATATTGTGGCGTATTCCCATAAAACTACTAATTAAAATTTATCAAATATGAAAACAAAAAATAGATACACTAGATTTCGAAACAATATACTTGAATCCATACAATCAGAATTCTGACGATTGAAACGTTAGTGAACAAACCTCTAAGTATTATTATTATCTAGTACAGTTTAGCTAAATTTGTCCGCTTTCTAGGACACCTGACTGCATGGCATAGATAACTACATGATAATTACAAGTGTTGTGACATCATGCTTAACACACCTGCAAACTACATATAGTGTGACCACTTTGCACACCTGCAAACTTCTTATACTGTGACCACTATTTCACACATGCAAATAATTGTACTAGTGACATCGATGTCACAAGTCCGGTTAGTACACAAATTAATAACTCTGGAACCACGGGGTGTATCAATTTCAAACTTAGCGCGTAGGCATCAGGGAATTTTTCTTATCATCTTGCATTACCCTATGTTCATGTGTCCATTTGTCATGATATTTCACAGATGCCACAGTAAATACACGAACGTGTATGTGTGTGTGTGTGTGTGTGTTTGTGTGTGTGTGTGTGTGTAGAGTAATTGTCTTGATACTCAGCAAAGTCGACGTCATTGTCTTTGCTAAGAGACGCTAATTGTATCTGAATGTCTGCGGTCCCTCCGGTGAGTACCGATCGCACAAGGATATAAATTATTTTTGTTTATTAATTTTTAATAAACGAAAATTTCTCCATCCAGATGAGATTCGAACTCACGATTTTTAGGTTTAAAGGTAGGCCCTCTTACCACTGAGCCACAGAGGGGGTTAGATCAAGTTAATAGAGTAAAGTTTACAGTATATAGAGTTCAGTTTAGATTACTTTAATTTACTGAAAGAGAATTTTAGAAAAATCCTTACAATACTATGATAAATATTATCTATTAAATAAGTATTTAGGGAATGTAGGTACAGGGTTTCTCATCATACAAAAAATTTTCAAATAAAGTTGTATTATTTTATCTGTACCGACCAACAGTGCAGCAACAGACTGAATTTTGTATACAAGGAGTGCCCAATAAATAAAAAGTTTATAGTTTTGAGAAGCCCTGCATTTCCTGATTACAAATATATAACATAGTGTAGCATTAGTTTTGTTCTATAATGGCGTATGGTACTACTATACTATACTAAGATAAGAAAAAAATATATTTAGAAAGTCAACAAAATTCATGACTTAAAATACTACAGTTAAGATTATAATAGAGGCTCAAAGTGTCCTCCATTGTTATCAATGCACAACTAATATCTTCTCGTCTCAAATTTTCTAATGCGGTCAGATATTGTGTTATTATTACCATTTAAATGTTCAATTTGGTAATGGTACCCTTATTGCTAATCCACACATTAAATTGATTAAATGTTCTTGA
>CAKJVB030000144.1:0-33000 GCA_918026665.1 Diabrotica balteata | reverse complement strand
TGGCAATCTACCTCCCAAGAAATTAACCAGAGGCAGCTTCAGAATTAAACAGATCGAAAGATCTACAAAACGGAGAAGAAGAAGAACAAGACATTTAAATTCTAAATTTTTCATAAATCAAATCCTAGCCCCTTAACTACCGAGACTTGTATATACATATGTATGTAATATTTGACCTGTTAAACAATATATTATAAACAAAGTTTTTTGTTTGAAATTAAACAAGCTTATAGACATTAAACACGTTTATTATTGTTACAATCTTGTCTTTCCTACTAAATTTTGCTTCAGTCCTAAAACGAATGCCCGACCTTCCGCATGGCCGGACCTGAGCAATGTTATAAGTGATAAATTTAATGAGAATTTTTGTCAGTTAACAGGTTGCCAACGTTCGGTTTTGTCATAAAGGTTAAATTAAATTTCTCTGTTCGTGCTCGGGAACTTCAAGAGTTAATACTGCGGCTTAATTTTGATGCAGATTCTTAGAAATAAAACTTTTTAAACTTTTATACAAAGGCGGAGTAAATTTGGCGACAACTGAAAACTGAAGTCGACCTGAAGTTTTGAAGACTTCGGAGAAAAATATTAAATACTATGTTTATTCTGTCACTTTTTAAGCTTTATGTATTTTAAAATAGAGTAAAATATTTAAAACATGTTGGGTAACAAAAATTAAGCCTGCACAAAGACAAGCAAATGTTGGTGTTTTACTTAACTTTATATTGTGATATTGGCGCACAGGGGCGGATCCAGAAAATTGTCTTGGGGGGGGCACAAGGTTCAAACTTAGAATAAGGAATATTATGTATTACAGTGAGATTTGTGAATTGCGATGACTTAATACATAATGCTGTTTTTTTTTAATAAATGAACTTATTTATACGAAAATATGCAGTTGTATTCAAAATTATTTGTTTGCCTTTTATTAGGAACTTTAGAATTATCAATATAGAATATTACCATTTTAATTCAAAAATACTGGTCAGAACACTTCGACCTGTTAGCCGTTACCATGAATTTAAGATCTACAAAATGTTGTTTATATGATAAAAATACACAACACATAAGTATAAGTATACTGTATTTCAATATAGGTAAAAACATAAAGAAAATTACTTTTTATTCGACCATCTTCTCATAAAACCTTGAGAGACAGCTTTCGCTTGTGCTTCCTCGCGTACACGTCCAAGACTTCTTCGGCTTTCAATTCACTGGATAAGTCTTGGTGAACATGGAGTAATGCCAGTCCATTAAGCCTCTCTTCCGTCATGGTCGTTCGCAGGTATGTCTTCATACGACGCAAAGCAGAAAAGGTTCGCTCAGCTGTACTTGTCGTCACAGGAAGAGTGCACAGCAGCTGCAGTAAAACTTGTACATTTTGCAGTGGTTCGGCCAACTTGTATGCCTGTGCAGGATGTTTTGGCATTTCTTTTGCAGAATTGGACCACATGTGTTTCCAAATTTGTAGCTCACCTTTCAGAGCAGAGAAGCACGGCAAATCATGTTCATATTTACGAGCTCCTTGAAGAATATCACTTATTTGACCATCACTGAGATCTGGTGAGAGAAGATGTTGTAGCTTACCTACACATTCCATTTCATTTTTGGGAAATCTTGCCATCAGTTCATTGATTACAAAATCCAGAAATGGGATGTAAATTGTCATCCTATAATATTCTTCAACCGTTTCAGCCTGGACATTTGCTCGGTTTTTTTGAAGGGATGTTGTCCTGGGCTTCTGAATATCTGTACCCATTTCTTCCGCCAGCTTAGTTGATTGAGTGAATAACTCCTTGAATGTGTCGGTGCTGTTGTTTCTCCTTTCCTGTAGGCTTTTTGTAGTGACTTCTACAAGCTCAGTTGCTTTAAGTACGTCCATGTACTCAGCTTGAAGTTTACGTGCTAGTGGTAAGGTTATTCCAAGGACCTCAGCTAACACTACCACACTGACCAAAAACTCGGATGAGAGGATAGAGTGCATGAAAGCAAATGCATTGCTTCCCTTGCCTTGAGGAGAATTAGCAATTCTTTCTAGAGCAGCAGGGAGTGTAGGAAGGTGTTCCACAAAAGTCAGAACAGCATCGTGTCTTTCAATCCACCTTGTTTCACAGAGTTTTTTCAGACCATGAGTTCCTGGTTTCAGGTTGTGATTCTCCCTTACTTCGTTTTCCAAAATTTTAAATCTTGCTGGAGAATCACGGAAGAAAACTGCTACGGAAGATATAACTCCCATTGTATTCCTAATGCTAGCAATAGAGCAAGCTTTACTAATTGCCAGATTCAATCTGTGATTGGCACAGTGAGTGTACATTGCGAGAGGCTGGATCTGGGAAATTCGGGCTTGTACGCCTTTGAAAACCCCACTCATGTTGGACGACCCGTCAAAAGCTTGACCACGGCAGTTAGCTAAATCAACATTAAGTTTTTTCAGTTCTTGAACAATAGTGTTTGCTAGGTTCTCTCCAGTTAGATCAATAACATCAACGAACTTGATAAACTCTTCTTCATTGTTGCATTTCTTAGTGTCGAAATATCTAATGCAGATGGTTAGCTGTTCTTTAAGCGACAAATCTGTCGTTTCGTCTGCCATAATAGTAAAAAACTTTGATTCTTTTATTTTAGATATGATCGTGTCAGTGATCACATCACCACAACATTCAATTATCTCATTCTGAGTTGTTTTGCTTATGTAACTAGCATTCTTTCCACAAAATTTTAAATGAGAGCCTAGAACCTTATCCCCTGCATCAACTCTGAATTGCAGTAGTGCCCGAAAATTACCTTCCCCGAAGCAGCTCTCAGTGTTTAGATCAATTATACCATCATCTCTGTGGCCACGAAGTGGTATATTTTGTGCCCCACATAAAATAACTGTCTTAATAATGGGAATCAGCTTTTTGCGGTTCTCTTCGATCGTTTTTCTTTCTGCTGTATTCATACAAGCTACTACATTGCTAATCTTTCCTTCATGAATCAAACAAAAGTTATGATATGCAACCACATTTCGGCTGTGGTATTCAGTATTCGCATGACTCTTCAGCAATTCGGTGGCCTTTTTATAAGAAGTCATTGGTTTCAACAACCAACTTCCCCAATTTAACATCATTATTCCCACCTTCTCTACGACCAAACATAACACAGTACTTGCATAGACCACCATGTAATTGCTTGCTGTAAACTAGCCATTCATGTGTTTTTAACCAGCTTTGCTGAAAAGAGCGGTTTTTCTTGCCTTCAGAAACCATTGGGAATATGAAACTTTGACATGGCACCCAAGGGTTTTTTATCCATTGATATTTCTCTTCATCTGTTAGAAGTGATGGTGTGATATCTCCATTTTTAAGAAGACGACCAAAATCGCGAACAGATAAGTTAGAAGAGCTGACTCCTAATCCTGATGCAGAGCAATCTGTTCCTGATTCCTTATCCCCAAATACATGAGCTTCTTTAACAGGTATGTTACTGTTAGCTGTTATTTGATTTCCTGGTTGAGAATCTGCATGGTCCACCTGAAAATAATGAAAATACAATAAACATTACATGAACATTTAGCATACTCACAAGATCACAAGATTGGCATTTTTTTAATAAAAACTTAATATTCTCAGTTATTTGTAATCTGATCTTAGTAATCTTTTTTATTTGCTTAGAAAATACGCAAATCTTTGCTTAATGTCCTTAAGATATTAAGCTTCAACAACAACAAATGGTCGCCATTTTATAATAGTACAAATTAGAAAATAGAAACAGCTTTTAGTGCAAACTACAAACTTTTAAAATAAAAAAATAGTATATTTTTAACAGTAAGCCAATGCAATGAAGGCAGTGTTAACTAAAACTAAATGAATATGTTTATCGAACTTACCTTAGGTTTTTTAGAAAAGAAGGAGTCAAGGCCTAGTTGTCTTTTATTCCCTCCACTAGAACTCATTTTATACAACACAACACTGACATAAAACGAGTAACAACGAGAAAATCTTAGTTTTTATTGTTCTTTAGAGTTTTCAGTTACGGCACGTAGCAAACACGTTTATAAACACTGATCACAACACTGTCGCAGTGTCGTCTATCGTCACGATATATACTCAACAAACTCAACCAGGGATAGGATCTAGCGCATCGGTCCATCGGTGGGCGGAGCCATTTTAAATAAGTGGTCGCGCTGTACGACAATTCAAATCAGCTGACCGGGCATTTAAAAAAAATTACTCACTGCACTAAGAACTATTATTTCAAATTAATTTATTTCACAAATTTTGAATTTTCTTTTAAATTTTTGAACGTGTCTAAAAATTTAAAAAAACAATCTTCTTTTTGTTTTTAAATTTCCTAATTACCGAGAATTCCTCAGAAATCCAAATTACCGACTACCCATTTCCGGGAAATCAAAAGAAGCCGGGAAAATGGAGCTCTAACTGTAAGAGATAGTCGGTTAAATGAGAAAAAAATTGCGTAGGACTTCGTAAGTCTTAGGTTTTCACCCAAAGTGATCGAAAGTAGAACCGCAAGTCTATATTTGAACTCTTCGTGTAACTTTGCGTCGATTGATATATGATTTCACTAATTTTGAGTAATTTTTACTAAACTTTCGCTCATAATTGTTTAAATGCAAATAACTTAAAAACCGGAACTAAAGATTCAAGCTCGACTTCTCAATACGCCTCGAATGATATGTCACATGTATTATTTCTGCGACTATAATATAGCACTTCCGATTAGAACTTTTTAACCAAAAGTATACATTTGTTCTCATCTTGCTCCGGCACGTCGAATAATATATCGCTTATACTATTTCGGTGGCTTTTAAATGGTACTTCTTTTTATAACACTAAAACCGGAAGTCCGATGTCAAATTTCTAATCTTTATTACCATCCTTGGGTTATAATCAATTCTATGAGCAGATATTTTGACTGTAGAACAGAATATATTATTTTATTTTATGTAATAATATTATATTGTAATATAACCAATTAATTCATTTATGTTCCCGAAATAAATTATTTAAATCAGGTACAATATGTTTCATAAAAGAATTTTTGAACCTATTTTATCTAGTGTATTTTTATTTCGTCTGGGGGGGGCACGTGCCCCCGTGCCCCCCCTCTGGATCCGCCACTGTTGGCGCAGTGTACCAAGGTTTTAACTCCGAATTCCATCAACATGCGTCGATTTGCTTGAAATTTTAACAGTAACTATAGAATAATTTAACAAGCAAATATTACCTTATGTCGACGTTTGCTTTTACCTTTTAGGTGGAACCGATTCTAACTGGGTGGGGGGGAGGGTTTCAAAAATTAATACTTTTAGAAAAAAAGAATCAAAAAATCCTTTATAAAAGCTGTATTTATTTATTTAGCCCTCCTGCGGACGGGTGGAATAAAATTACAAAAGCACGTAGGTGAGGACTCTCAGACACCAAATAAAATATTTAAAAAAAAAATGTAAATGAAATAATTTTCATTAAAAAATATGAAATTTGATTTCTGGTGAGTTTGGCACCACAAACGATAAGCAATAAAAATTAAACTATTAAACTAAAAGAAAGTGACTTTTGAATTTGTAGCTACATTGTCAGTTTGAGGTCTTTTGTGGGGTGAGGTAAAAATCAGATTATCAAATATTTTATGTTTATTTAGAATAAAAAATTTACAATCAAACATGTAAAATAAAAGTATATTAGAAGAATATATGGAATGCTGCCAAAAATATTAGAACTGAACCAGGAGTAACCAAAACGTTTGTGCTTCATTGTGAAACATGTAAAATCAATTTTTACTTCAAGTCAAACATAGTCGTATGTCGCAGTTTCTGCATGCTATAACAGTAAATCTAGATTTAAAATATTTACACCTACCCTTGGTGATATGATTGGGCCAATGACCAACTGAATCCTGTGTAGTGGCTTTATCTGGTGTCGGTGCAAGATGAGATTGAATTTTACTTTAAGGCTGCAGGGAAGGTGTACATCTCTTACTCTCTTTTCCTGTGTGCCATCCATCCTTTAGATCTACTTGGACTTCTATACAATCCAAGTTAAGAGTTTGCCCTATTAACTTCTCCCATGTGCTTGTTATATTGGGTAATTAGAGAAGGACATTTACTTTTCTTTATTATTCCTTATTTATTTTGTTAATAATATCAAAATAGAATACAATACATCATCATCATCACATCACACAGCCAAATTTGTCCACTGTCGAACATAGGCCTCCTCAAGATGTCTCCACTCTTCTCTGTCCTGTGCAGCTGCGATCCAGAATGTCGTCCGTCCATCTGGTAGGTGGTCTTCCACGATTACGCTTGTCTGCCCTTGGCCGCCATTCTAAAATCTTCTACGTGTCCTGACCATTTCCACTTCAACTTCGTAATCCGTTTTATGACGTCTTCTACTCCAGTTCTTCGCCGTATCTCATCATTTCGTATTCGGTCTCTCAAAGTTACGCCAAGCATAGATCTTACCATTTTTCATTGTGCTAACTTTTTTATTGATGCTTTAGTCAATGTCAGTGTTTCAGCTCCATAAGTGAGCACCGGAAGTACGCACTGGTTAAATGCTTTTCTCTTTAGCTTTATTCGGATGTTTTCCTTAAACACGTCTTTTATCTTGCCATAGGCTGCCCATCCTAAAGCTATTCTTCTAGATAATTCGCATGTTTGGTTGTCTCTACTTATTTGTATTTCGTGGCTCAGATTTATGTATTTGTCCACCGTTTCAATATGCCAGTTTTCTAGTTTCAATGGTCCACTAGGTACTAAGTTGGTCATCATTTTAGTTTTCGCAAAGTTTATTTCCAGCCCTACTTTTTGGGAGACTCGTTGTAAATCTTGTAGCATTTCGTTGGTCTCCTTTAAGTCGTCGGTTATTAGAACTATGTCATCTGCAAATCGTAGGTGGTTCAGCCTTTCGCTATCGACACTCAAACCTCTGTTTTCCCATTCTAACATCTGGAATGCATGCTGCATTACGGTATTGAATAGTTTTGGTGACATGTTGTCTCCTTGTCTAACTCCCCTTTTTAGTTTTATTTTTTGATTAGGGGTGTGGAGGTTTATTGCTGTTGTGGCATTTGCATATATATGTTGAATAATGCTGGTATATCGGTAGTCGATTCTACAATCTCTCAAAGCTCTTAAGATAGCTACCATCTCGATAGTGTCAAAGGCTTTTTTATAGTCAACAAATACTAGAACTAGTGGCCGGTTGTACTCTATAGTTTTTTCAATTAGGGCCTTTAGACAAGTTAGATGGTCATTTGTACCATACCCAGGGCGAAAACCTGCCTGTTCTCTTGGTTGGCATGTTTCTAGTTTGTTCTAAATTCTGGCAGTGATAATTCGAGCAAATAATTTATACAGGTGACTTAGAAGACTGATTGGCCTATAGTTTTCGAGGTCTGTTTGATCTCCTTTCTTATGCATGAGGAGCGTTATAAAAGTATTCCATTCAGCTGGTATTGCTTGGTTTTCTAAGCATATAGTGAAAAGCTGCTTGATTGTCCTGATGAGAGAAGAGCCTCCGATTTTTAGCGCATCCGCCACTACTACATCTTCTCCTGGTGCTTTGTTTTTTTTTCATTTTCTTTAGAGCAGGGTACATTTACTTTTCTTTATTATTCCTTATTTATTTTGTTAATAATATCAAAATAGAATACAATACACTGCAACATAATTCAATATAATAATACAATACAAATTAAAATACAATATGCATAAGTTTTTAAAATGACAATATACATAACTTACTTACGCATATGTTTAATTTACCATGATAATAATATTATATTATTATATATTAATAATATATAATAAATTAAATAAAAAATATTGTTTCGTGATAGAACTGTCAATTTCTCTGATATGGACAGATACTAAATTTAATTGTTGTTAGTTTTGTATATAAGTACACATTTGAACTTTCTTGAGGTATTTAAGTTTTAATTTATAATTGAACATGCCTAACGAGGCTCAAGACAAATCTGAACAGAATAGAAAAATAGCAATATTAATAAGTATTAAATATATTTACAAAAGGAATGTTTTTGTTCTCGAGAGAGAAAGGAAGAGAAAATATCTCTTCTGTCTCTCTCTAACCTATATCTTACACATGTAATGATTTTGCCGATTCACTCTCACACAAATTTCCATCCAAACGTCGAACGCTGATTCAAGTATTACTTCAAAAATAAGTTTTTAGTTTCCAAATTTAATTTATTACCATTACAAACAAGTTACCTATAAATAAAACAATCTCGTCGCTATTTGCCATTTACTATGTGGCTATGTTTCTTACATAAGTTATTTTTACACTTGTGACAAATTGCTTTTGTGTGATTATTTTTGTGTTTACCGCAAATGTAACAAAATCTAGGCTTGACAATGATTTTAACGGTTTTGTCATTATCTGAATATTTTACCAACTAAACATAAATTTATTTAGGAAGATTTTTAGTGTTGCTCTCAAGTTTTAAGTGGTCATTTATAAGCTCATATGCCAGATCTTTAAGAACTACTCTTAGTCGTTTGTTAATTTCAAGGTTATTAACTTAAAAATAACATAAGCATTTATTGGTGCTATACCTAGATGTCTATAAAATAATGAAAGAGGCCATCTCCGGGTAATTCTGGAGCTACTATAGAAACAACACATCTGGTGGACGGTATCTACTCCTCCTTCGTAGCATTATAATCCAACTTTACAGCGGATTTTTTGGTGTTTTCATCACATGATTGTCATCGTGGACAGAAATAGTACAACCTTGTTTTTTTTGGAACCGTTGAAATTAAACTAGACTTATGTGAGACTTCAGCTCAAAAGTTGGTGCCGAAATAACACAAGATATAACCGAAAAGTATGGACTTAAAACAAGGAACGAAAGAGGCAGAGACTAATACAGTTCTGCCAAGAAGAGAATTGCAATATAGCAAATATTTTATTTCAACAACCTAAAAGACTACTATCTACTGGAAACTCTACAAACTGGTCAAGAAAAAAAGGTAGTCCGAAAATCAAATTGACTACATTATCATTAACAGAAGGTTTAGAAACAGTAATACATCTACAAAAACATTCCCAAGTGCAGACGCAGCAACTAATCATAATCTGCTCTGCTGGAATTTAAACTAAAATTAAAAATAATAAAAATCCCGACAGCTCAGAAAAAACATAATAATCGACTCCTAAAAAATGCCGTAATAGCAAATGAGTTTGGAAATAAAATAAATCATAAAATTACAAAACAGCTAGAAAGATCTGAACAAGAAAATATCGGGCAAAATATAGATATAATTAATTCCGCCACGGTTACCAGAGAAAACGAAGTTTTGAAATCAGAAAAAGAGCCAGTACAGGAAAAGGATTGGATGACTAATGACATAATATTAGACCTTATTTAGCAAAGAAGAAGTTGTAAAAATAAAGATGAGGTTAACCGAGTAAAAGAGGCCTGGATGGAACAGAGTTGTCATGAGATGGAAGAACTACAAAGAAAACATGGCGAGTTTAATATACACAAAAAACTTAAATAAATTACCTACACTAGAGAAAAAGAACTCCTTACTTTATGAGAAACTCCAAGGTAAAATTATTCTCGACTTAAACGAAAAGATAGGGAAAAATGAACCAACTACATAAAAAGACTCTTCCTGGGTACGCGGCCACCACTTAACACCACAAAGTAGACGAATACCTACTGGTCCTAGTATTTTAAAGAAATACAGAACGCCATCAAACAAACCAACAATTGAAAATCTCTAGGTCCTGACCAAATACAATCAGACTGGCTCAAACTTCTAGACGACGACATGGATCTCAGAACTAACAAACATTTATTACCACATACACGAAACTGGAACATTGCCACAAATATGGTTAAAGTCTACATTTATCTCCACTTCCAAAGAAACCTAATACATTATCATGTAAAGACTTTAGACTAATTAGTCTTATGACTCACTCTCTCAAGCTACTTCTTAGGATAATTCTTAATAGAATCAAGCAGAAATGTGAAGACAGAATAGGAAATAAACAATTCAGTTTCAGAAAAGCATTGGGAATAAGGGAAACTTTCTTCTCAATGCTAACACTACTTTAACGATCATGGGAAGTACGGAAGCCAATTTACGTCTGTTTTATAGATTTTGAGAAGGCGTTTGATAGGGTTCAACATAGTTAGCTGTTTGAATATCTAGAAATAATTAGAATAGATGATAGATGATGAAGGATGGAAAGACACCGGACTTGATGAAATTCCTGCAGAACTGCTGAAGCTATTAGATACAGAACAAATAAAAATAATAACTGATATATTTAATGAACATATACAAGGCAGGAAAAATACCAGTAGAGTGGCTCAAATCGAAGTTCGTACCATTGCCCAAAAAACAGGAGCAAAAGTTTGTGAAGATTATAGGACAATAAGCCTAATGAGCCATCTGCTGAAGCTGTTTTTAAAGGTCATCCACAAAAGAATTTACCGGAAATGCGAGGAACAAATTGCGCCCAATCAGTTTGGATTTGTGAACGCCGTTGGTACGAGGGAAGCTTTATTTAGCGTGCAGATCTTGTTTCAGAAATGTAGAGATGTTAGCTGTAATGTTTTTTGCATGCCTGATTGACTACAAGAAGGCTTTCGATAGAGTCAGGCATGAACAAATGATGGAAGTGCTGAAGAGACAGGGATTGATGAAGAGACTTAAAAATTATAAGCTAATCTGTATTGGAATCAATCAGCGGTACACCGAATAGATGGAGAATATACAGAACAGGTCAAAATCTTAAGAGGAGTGAGACAGGGGTGCATAATTTCACCACTGATATTCAATCTGTACTCGGAGCACATTTTTGAAGAGGCCCTAAAAGATATTGATAAAGGCATCTCAATAAATGGAGTCAAGCTTAATAACCTGCGGTATGCAGATGATACAATAGTGTTTTCCAATACCATAGAAGGGCTGCAAAACTTAATGAACAAAATAACAGAAACAAGTAGAACCTATGGACTAGATATAAACACCAGCAAAACCAAGCTAATGATCATCAGCAAGCAAAACATAACTGGAGCAAATCTGTGTGTGAACCAAATGAGAATTGAACGTGTCTCACAATACAATTACTTGGGAACTATAATCAATGAGTCGTGGGACAATACCCAAGAGATTAAATGTCGCATCGGAAAGGCCAAAAGTGCATTCTTGGCTATGAGCTCTGTGTTCAAAAGCCATGACCTCACCCTAAAAACAAAAATAAGGCTCCTTAAATGGTACGTGTACTCAGTGCTTCTGTATGGAGTAGAAACGTGGACATTGAAGGCGGAAACTCTATCAAAACTTCAGGCGTTTGAATTATGGTTATACAGAAGAATCCTGAAGATACCATGGACAGACAAAGTCACCAATGAAGAAGTACTGCGGAGGATGAACACAACCGCGGATTTGGTCAACATTGTGAAGAGCCGTAAGCTGGAGTACTTGGGACATATATAGAAATCAAGGCAGATACGAGCTACTCCAATGCATTTTGCAGGGTAAAATTGAAGGAAAAAGAGCCCCAGGACGAAGAAGAATATCCTGGCTTGCTAACCTGAGAGCATGGTATAGAAAGACCTCAACACAGCTATTTCGTATAGCAACCAACAAAATCATCATAGCCAGAATGATCGCCAACGTTCGGAACGGATAGGCACCCTAAGAAGAAGAAATAGATGATGGAATCAAGAAGCTTTTGTTGTGGTAGACGTCAAAGAAACAAACGAAATTTGTATTTAAAGAGGTGTTAGATAGGGTTGTGTGTTGTCTCAACTTTGTTTAACGTTTACTCAGAAATAATTTTTAACGAAGCCTTGGAAGGGCAATGTAAAGTTCGAATAGGGGAGAAACTATCAACAACATCAAATATGTAGATGACACCGCGATCATGGCTGAAAGTATCAAAGATTAATTCCTTATAGATCGAGTCAATAGAGAATGCTCTAATAACGGACCAAGCATAAATAGAATTACTTGTGGTTAGTTAACAAGACGTCGGCGCTATACAACTTATTCTCAATAATGAACCGATAACAAAAGTTAACCATTTTAAATACCTAGGATGTTGGATAAACGAGACACTAAATCCGCTAAATCCACTAAATAAACAAATTAAAATTCGTATAGAAATTGTAAAAGGAGCATTTATGAAACATAATGAACAAACTAGAAGTCTTCGAGATGTGGTTATATCGTAAAATGCTCAGAATATCATGGGTTCAACACATTTTAAACAGAGAAGTCTTGAACAGAGTTGGTCAAAGTGAAGGTGACTTAATAAAGATGATAAAAAGGAGAAAACTCGAATATCTGGGGAATATAATGAGAGGAAACAGATACAGGATAATGTTGTTGATACTCAACGGAAATATCGACAAAAAAGGGAAATTGGTAGGAAGAAATACTCATGACTCCGAAACCTTCGTCAATGGACTGGTTTATCAGCAGATGAGTTATTACATGCCGCGCAAAGATTGAGAACGATATCGGCAAATCGTCATGGATGCTACCCACGCCTAAAACTTGGGCATGGTACTCAAAGAAGAAGAAGAAACTAGACACTTGTTATATTGGAAACCAAACTGTGGGATTTAGTTTCTAAAAATTCTGGCGGTATCTCTTTTTTAATTTTTTATAATGTTTACAAATATGTGAGTCGTTTTTCTAAAAGATAATCAGCTAACGAGAAGCTACTATAATAACTTTTAATTGTCACATCGTTCTATTGCATTTTTCAATTGGTACAACCAATCTTTTACAACATCATTGGCTTTATTTTATTGTAAATATGGCCCAGGAACTTGTTTTCACCTAGTTAATGCTAGTTTACACCAGCCCTCTAAGGAGACACTCGAGATACAGCAAAATAAAATTAGTAATGGAATATGGTGGAACGAAGAAATCGAATATATGGTAAAACAGAAAAAAAAGCAGCATCTAAAATGGCTAAGTACAAAAAATACTGAAAACCATCAAGCTTACAAAGAAACCGATAGACAACTACGAAAAATGATAAAACAAGAAAAGAATAAAACATGGGATCAGAAATGTCAAGAAATCAATACATACATCGGAGGGAAGCAATCTACAGAGGTAAAGAATTTTATACAACCAGTAAAAAATACAGAAAAAGACAAAGCACACATACACACCATAAAACCAAGACAATGGAAAGATCACTATGAAAGCTTGCTGACAGAAACAAGACAAGAATATCTAGCGAACTCCCCACCACAGTCAGTACATATACAAGGAGAGGAAGCGAGTGTAGACATCGAAACAGTAAGGAAGGCTGTAATGACCCTAAAGAATGGTACATTCACTGGACCTGAGGAAATCTATGCTGAAATGCTCAAGAATGGAATTCATAAACTATTTGAAAACTTAACTTATGTGATAAATCAGTGTCTAAATAGACACCCAGTACCAGAACAATAAAGAACGGCATACATGTCCTCAATAAACAAAAAGGGGGACAAAAGGAATTGGAATAATTATAGAGGCATATCCGTAACCAGCACCCTGAGCAGACTGTATGGACGAATTTTGAGAAATATGATCGAGGAAGAATATAAGCACAATGAAAAGGAAGAACAAAGCGGGTTCTATGCAGGAAGATCGTGCACCGATAACGTATTTTGTCTTAAACAAATAATAGAAAAAAGATCCGCTAAGAATCTAGAAACTCATATTACTTTTGTGGACCTGCAAAAAGCATGTGACAATATCCCCTTAACAAAATTGTGGACAACGTTGAACAGATCTAACATCAACCATACACTGATAAATGCTGTACAAGAACTATATAGAGACTCAAAGGCACAAATAACAACAGAAAAATATCTAACGGAAGAATTCCTGGTTACAAAAGGCTTGCGACCGGGATGCTGTATCTCACCATCCTTATTCAAGATATATGTTGCAGCAGCATTGGAAAGATGGAAAAGAAAGGTGCATAGGATGGGTATACAGCTTAACAATGAATGTATATATACCCTCCAGTTTGCTGATGACCAGGTAGTACTAGCGACCGTACAGGGAAGGCATGCAGTATAATGCTTATAAAACTGATAGAAGAATATAACGACTGGGGAATGAATGTCAATACAACGAAAACCAAATATCTTTGTATTGGAAACGAGTCAGATAACACAGACCTCGAAAACGGACAACATATTTCCTGCTGTCAGAGCTATGACTACTTGGGTGTTGCCTTTGACAATACAGGAACTGATACACGGGAAATAGAAAAACGAATCCTCAAGCAAAGAAAGTCTTAGGATGTCTCAATGGTATACTGTGAGTAAAGAGATAACGAAAGGAAGAACATTTAATATATATGAGACATGATTAAAACTACTCTTCTTTATGGTACTGGAACATGGAGAATTAGTGAAAAGAACAAAAAGCGAATAGAAGCAGTAGATATGGATGCAATGGGAAGATCTTTAGGTATTTCCAGACGAGACCGAATCAGAAATGATGTAATAAAAAAACGTATGGGAATAGAAGGAAATATAACTCCAGATATAGAGAGTTTTATATAGATTCCTTCAAGATCTGTCGTGACTGCACTGCTGGCCGGTAGATATGTAGTGGCCGCCATGCCCTGTAAGGGCCGTTCGTCCACACTGTCCTCGTGTTCGTACACTTTGCACTGTTTTCGTCACTTGATCAACAAAATCAATTAAGGTGGTATGGGCATGTTTAACGGATGCCAGCAACAATGACTTCCCAAAAAAGTAGTAGAATGGCAACCGATAGGTCGACGGAAAAGGGGAAGGACCCAGATAAGAATGGCAACACGGCATAAATAAGTCCATGAGCGAAAGAAATTTAACAACAAACGACTGCGAAGATAGGAGGAGATGGTGTTTAGGTATCTGACAACGTCGAAAGACGTTCTAAATCGAAACTTGTTTTTCCGCAATATATTTCAAAGTTGCATGTATAAAAAGTTTTTGCAACTAGTGACAACCTGCAAAGGACAACTTTGTGACCTGTATGAAGACGCGACTGGTGAGTTGGTGATTAATTTTTATAAAAATATTAATCTTAGCTCCAGGTTTAATTGTACTAACCGCGAAAATCTTTCCGAATATATATATATTATATATATATATATATATTATATATATATATAATTATATATATATATATTACTCAAAAGGTAATAAGTTTTGTGCAAGTATAAACTTAATTTCCTATTATGTCACCACTTCTGTAACAAAACGTAGCTCCAAATTCTAATTTAGTAGATTCTGCCACTCAGCGCTACATCATTTTTTGAAAGCACGTTTACGGAATATGGCGGAGTAAATTCGGAGAGGCACGTTTAAACGGAATGGACTTGTCAAGTTTAGAAAGACTTTTTATTCTCCAGCTGTCTGTAATTGGTTGAGAAAGGAATTCTGAAGTATTGCCGATTCTGGGCAAAGTATTGCGGGTTTTTGTCTCAGTTATTTTTATTCGCATTGTTGTTTCCTCCAATAAAAAATTTTATGTCCGGATGCTTGAATCCTTTGGTTCTAAACTGAATCTGAAAGTGCAATTTTAATAAAAAGAGGGGTTTATTTGTGTCTTTGATTTCTATTTAATTGAAATAATGAAATTTTTTTATAAACTACTACTTCAGCACTCGATCCTTTGAGATAATAATTGTATTGTAAAGTATTTTAATATTTATAATAGTTGAATCTCCGCAGGTAAGTTTTTTAGGCAATTTATTATTTGGGAATAAGTACCAAATAAATAAAAAATAAAAAAACGGTTTAGAGAGTACTGCAGACAAACTGTAGATAAAAAACATGATGCACAACAAAGCATGGTTAAAAATCCTAAGAAATAAAAATAAAAAAATAAACAACTGAGAGATGAAATTCTAAAAGGTTTAAAAAAAAATCGGCAATTAAAATAATAATACAAAAAATTGTAAAAAATGCAAGAACGCTGTATAAACGAGAACATAACAAACTTTTATATGAGACGAAAAATAATAAAAAACAGTATAAACAGTACTAGCCAAAATTTTCCTCTCCTATGTAGTGAATAGTGAAGTTTAGAAGAAGAAAATAAACAATGGATTCTTAACTAGTCGTAATAGATAACTTATTCAAAAAAATGGATTCTTAACTAGTCATAATAGATAACTTAAAAGTCATAGATGATTTTACAGAGCTACTGTGACCGATAATTTTAAATGGTACCTTATGTCAAGGGATATCTTTTTTTATAAGGTATTGAACATAACTATTCCATCACTAATTTTGTTTACAGTTTAAGTTGATTGTAATTAATAAATTAAACAAATATTAAAATTATAGTTTCGAATTTAACAAATAAAGATTTTAATGCCCTCCTCTTGTCATTTGTAACTGTTGTTGACTAGTAACTGTTTACATAGGCAGAATGGTATGTACTATAGCTGACGAAGTAGCAGCTGTCTTAATAGTTGGTAAATCTAGAAACAATTCCAATGCAGCGGAATGTCTTTTTAATGAGTAAGACCCCGATCGCGCTATATCGAGGACTTTGTAGGAGCGTCTTCGGAGTTTAAAGCAACAGCTAGTGTTCAAGATGCCAACCGATCTGGTCTACTAACAATTCGTGATGAAAAAAAAATTAAAACAATTTCAGAAATGGTTCTGAAGCATACCTCTTCTACAGCTTAAGTTGCGTCTATCTATGGAATCAGTCAAAGGACAGTACATCGAGTTTGGATAAAAACCAATTTCATTCATACAATTTAAAATTCTGTACCAACTTTCAGATGACTAGAGTTCTGTGAAAATATGTCCAATAAAATTATCCAACAGCAAGATTTCATTAAAATAATTAGTGACAAAAATACCTTTTCCCTCGATGAAATTGTTAACACACACAATGAGAGATATTAAAGTATTACAAATCCTCACATCTTTCGTTAAAAACATATTTAATTTCCAGAAAAAGTAAATGCTTGGGCAGATATTTTGGGAAACTACGTGTTGCTAGCTTTTCTCAATGCTTAATTAACCAGTAAAGTATATCTAGAAATGTTACAAAATGCAGTTAAGCTGTTAATAAGCCAATCTTAATTAATTCGACAACTTAGAAATAACGTTTCAACAAGAGGGTGCTCCTGTATACTATTATGGTGCATTAAGACGTTACCTGAATAAAGAATATCGTGGTAAATGGATTAGATGACGAGGTTTGATAAAATGTCCAGCTCAGTCATCGGACATCAAACCATTGGATTTTTTTTCTGTGGGAGTACTTGAAATATAAGGTTTTCACGACAGCATTCGACAGTTGATATGACAGAAGTTTAGCAATAGGGTACATTATGGTTAGGAAGTAGATGGAGCGCATTTTGAACAGTTAATTAATAACAACTGGTTCTTAAATCTTTATCAACCAAATGCGATTGCCAAAAGAACTTATTCATTAAAATCAAACCTAACCAAACCTGACCAAAATTAGTATGTCTTAATAGGTAATGTCTATACCTTATAAGCATAATATCACTTTCCATTAAGTCGTATTTAAAATTATCGATCACAGTGGCTCTGTCACGTTATCTATGACTGTTACATCAATTTTTATGACTATTTAAGAAGTCTACGTTTGTTTACTTCCTCCCTCTAAATTTTACTATTATAAGTATATTCGTTCAAAAGATACGAGTGAGGAGATGGTATATGGTTAGCACGCTATAACAGAACAAAAGTACTATAGGCGCAAATACGGAGATATAATAATTATTGAAAACCAAAAAGAGAAACTTGGTAGGTAACAGCAGTATATTAAGGGGCTTTTTCATTAGGAACAAAAAATAAACGATGTCTCAAGGAGAATTAAAGTTGCATAGCACATAATTGACCAAAAGTAAACAGTGAAAGTCCTAACTGGAAAAAGGACGCCGAGAGAATTCCTTATTCGCCACCTGAGAAGGTTCGATTGGAAACAGATAATTTCACATGAATAAACATACCAATAATATTGGAGATTTATTCAAAAATAATACTACTTTTTAGCTTGTGAAAATGTTCACTATTTTACAAGCCTCTATTTTTACTTTGAAATTATCGCATTTCTTACATGAATCTGTTGTGGGAGCATGGAATGATAAGTTGTACTCAGTAAATATTTTTTCAAAGATGTATTTAGAAACAGGTTCGCTGACTTTCTTTTTATATTCGGAATACATTATTGTCAAATTCAAGTCAGGTGGCAAATACTGTCTTGTCTCACTTTGGTGTCAGGTGTAGTGTGAATCGTATTTTGAAAAAGTATTAATGAACTCCTTTACTTCATTTTCTTTCAGCTCAGGGGTTCTGCTTTTTGGGACATGTTTACCTCGCTTGTCAATAGGGGGTGTATCACCAATTGATTTATTTTTAAAAACCCTTGCAAGATGGCCATCTGATACATTAAGGACTTTTTAAAAATGACTTGCAAACACGAATTTGTTTTCCGTTTATATCTGAATATATTGAAATTTGATAGTTCATAAACTTTGGAAAATAGTACTCTTTGAAGGGTCTTGAAGGTCGATCTTCTCGTGGCATTTTTTTTCTAGAGGCATCGATATTGAGTATTTATCGTTTTAGCGAGAACGAGAACGCCTTAAGTGTATTTCTCACCTTTAGCTCGTTTGTTTTTTCTCAATTTTTTCCACCTAGTTTCCTTGCGAATGCGTCTCCTTGGCGGTTTTGTAGAAACTGACGACTGGTCATTAGACAAATCTTCAAGACTATGTTGCAAATTTGGCAAAGAGCTCCTCAGAATACTCAGAACCTGAATCCTGATAGGGCTCCTCTGGGCTTGATCCAAGTATATGTCGTAATTCATTTTCAATGTTTCAGTAGTTTCAGCCTCACTCCCTCCATCATGTACAGTTACTACAGCTCCAGGAACATCTGCAGCAAACAAACACAACAATAATTACTATTGATGTACCATGTAAGCTTTGGAGAAATTAAAACAGTACAATTAATGTTTTTTTTTGTAGGTTATGTTAACTTGACAAAGGTAATAACATTTGAATTGTTGGTTAAATAAAACAGAAACTCAGATTTTATGTTACATGCAGTGCTTTCCGCGCCTTCGTCCTCACTTTCATTCGTATTTTTTCTAATTAAAACACTGTTATAATATGAGAAACACGCAAATCTTCTTCTTCTTCTTAGCCTTTTGTCGTCCATGTTTGAACATAGGCCTTTCCCAACTCTTTCCATCGGTCTCTATCCTGAGCAACATATTTTCAATTTGTTCCGGCTATTCTTCTAATGTCATCAACCCATCTCATCTGTGATCTTCCTCTTGGTCGTTTACTTTCGTAAGGTCTCCAATGTTGTATTGTAGTATTCCAACGTTGGTCTTTCTGTCTAGCAGTGTGGCCGCGAAGCTCCATTTAAGTTTTGCAATTTTTATTGTTATGTCCTCGACTTTTGTTTTGGATTCTTACCCAGTCATTCCTTTTTTATCTGATAGTCGTATACCTAATATTGCTCTTTCCATTGCTCTTTTTGTTGTGGCTAGTTTATTCATGTTTGCCTTGGTTTGGGTCCAGGTTTGACATCCATATGTCATGATAGAAAGGATGCATTGGTTGAACACTTTGCTCCTCAAGTATTGGGGTATTTTGCGGTTCTTAAGTATCCAACTAAGTTTTCCAAATCCTGCCCATGCTAGTCTTGCTCTTCTAGTAATTTCCGCACTTTGGTTCTCTTTGTCAAGTCTCAGGATTTGGCCTAGGTAGATATATTCCTGGATCTGTTCTATCTCACTGCCGTTTATAGTTATATGTCTGGGATCTTCTGTATTTGTCATTATTTTTGTTTTTTTCATATTAGTTTTTAGGCCGACGTATTGGGAGCTGGCTGCTAGTTCCCCCAACATAATTTGCAGTTCCTCGAATGTGCTCGCTATAATCACTATGTCGTCAGAGAATTTGAGGTGGTTTAACTTGTTGCCATTAACGTTAATGCCATAGGTTGAAAAATTTGTAGTTTTAAAGACGTCTTCTAGGGCTAGGTTGAAAAGCTTTGGCGATATTACGTCTCGTTGTCTCACTCCTCTCTTAATGGGGATGGGGATGTATTTTCGTCTAGTTGTACTATCATAGTTACATTTTCATATATTATGTATTAGTTGCCTATATCTCGAGTCTATTCTACAATTATTAATAGCTTGTTCTATGGCCCACATCTCGATACTATCAAACGCCTTTTCATAGTCGACGAAGGCAAGAAATACGGGTAGTTGGTATGCACTTGCCTTCTCTGTCAATGTTCTCATTGTCAGCAGATGGTCTGATGTACTATATCCTTTGCGGAAGCCAGCCTGTTCAACCGGTTGGTAATTATCCATTTTGTAGGTTAACCGGTTATTAATAATTCTCATAAATAGGTATTATACTTGACTGAGCAACGATATAGGTCTATAATTCTGTAGATCACATTTGTCCTTTTTTTTGTAGTAAGAGTATTACTAGACTCTCGTTCCAGTCTTTAGGGATCTGGCTTTTATGGAGACATCTATTAAATAGCTCTGTTAGTACAGGGATTGTTAATGTCTTGCTTGTTTTCAAGAGCTCGGCAATTATACCGTTGTGTCCTGAAGCTTTATTATTTTTTAGTTCTTTTAAAGTTCTTTCTATTTCGTGTCCCTTTATATTTGGTAGTGCTTCTGATACCACGTTTTTTATTTTTCTTTTGACGTTCTCCTTTGTTGTTTCATTAGGCTGGCATTGCGAGCTGTACAAGGATGTGTAGAAGTCTTCGACACTATTTGTTATTTTATATTTGTCCTTCTACCTTATTGTTAGCGTCTTTAATTTTGATGATTTTTTGAACTCCCAGTGTGAGTTTAGACATTTAGACAAACACGCAAATAACCTCTCAATAATATTCACAATGACAGTTAAGCGTTGCTAATACCAGATCGACCCAAGTCACCTGGGTCACTATGATTTTTAAAATGGAGTATAAAATTACAATGCCAAAACAATACTAGTGTCGCCATCTGTTATTCTCGGAGAAAACTAATCTGGGTCCACTGTGGCTTTGAAAATATTATTATTTCACATCGTTTTTTGTGATAAAGTCAAAATATGAAAAAATGTCACTTGAGCCACTCTGGTTATGGTGGTTAATTGCAATTCATAAAACAGTTTAAGATAATACGCTCTTTATAAAACAATCAATGCATCTTTCTTATTTTTCTTCTTATTTTTTTTCCAAAATTTCTTCTTGGTATTCATTAAGATGTTATTTAAATATACCATACTTTACGTTTATATATTGCGTTTTTTTTATTTCACTTTTCATGCTGTATTCTTTATAAAGTAAATATTAGAGTTTTTTCTAAATATTATATTAAGGATCAGACGAGCTCCACCAGAATCGATTGTTTTCTTTTCGGCGATTAAATAATAGCTGTGTTTGCCTAAGGGAGTTACCGATTTTTTAATAAATTCCTCCACAACCGTTGATTTCCCCAACGTACTTAAACGCCCTTCGCAGCCAAAAAATTCCTTAAAGTTCCGTCACCATTTTTGCAATACGCTTCGATTCATTTCGTTACGTCGGTATGGCTCTGCTGCTGCTATTGCCTCCGAACTTTGATTTGCATCGGGAATAAATTAAACTCACTTATGGAAATTGCAATCAGTCGCTATTTTCTGCCGTGATTTGTCTCCTCTCAGTCGATACGGTAGATAGCTGCATATTTATGATTTAAACAAAGACGGCAACTATCGTGTTCCTTGCTCAAATTCGAACGCCGCACGATAATATTTGAAATGATGCTTATTACTAGAGTATACGGCAGCGCCGAATGTGCCTCACAACAGAACAGAGGCTTGTACGTATGCAAATAAACCCAATAATTCGTTTTATAAATAGTATACTATACTTATAGATAAAATAACCAAAATCGTCACGCGAATTTAAGGTATGTATCAAATGGAAGCCAACAATCGGAGGACCAATTAAGGCGTCCTGCTATAATAATTTTGGTAGTGGGCTTAAAAATTATTAAAATTCAGATATATTTTTTGACTGTTTAATTCAGGGTAGCATTGGAAATGTAGATTGTATACTTCAATTTTTTTTTTCGCATCTGTCAAATATCTGTCAAAGTGTTTGAACGCATTTAAGTGTTCGTAATAAAAATTTGTATATTTAAGCACTTCTAAAGTCTTTTTTTTTTATTAGATTTCGATCTGTTGTGAAGTGCAAAAGTGTGTTTCAAGATATAACACAGGGTGTTTAGCGATTTTTTTTTGCTTTATATTTTAAGTTCTGGCATTCTGTCAACTATACTATAAGTAGAAATTTTTTATAAATGTTTTTGTTAAACGCCGTGCCCCGTCATATCCGCGGGCAAAAAGGGCATCTCTGGGAAGGATCCACCAGATCCTGGTGTAGAGGACATTGAATTTACAAATAGAAATGACATAATTATACCTACAAATGCTTTGCATAATAATTCTCAGGTTACCTACTCAAACGATATTAAAAACAGTATTGATACCAAAAACTTGCCATCGACTTCAGTTAAAACAAATATTCAAAATGTCAGGAATTTAATTCATCTAATCGATTTAGTTCTAATGATAATGGTCCTATTTTTATATTTGTTCAACATATCAATTTAAATATAGTTCGTTTGCACCCAATAAAACTTGGAGAGAAACTACTTTCATTATCCAATTATGATAAAAATATTATTGAAATCGTTAGTGTAGGTAAAAACCGTATTAAAATCCAAGTAGATTCAGGTACTGTTGCTAATAAATTACATAGTTACCGAAGAATTTCTTGAGAAAACTAATCTAACAGCATATATTTATGAGGCGGAGAAGCATGACTTTTCTTGACGCGCCCGATATTACGCGCCGAACGAATTGAGGCGCGTAAAAGAGGGCAAGTGAAGAAAAGTCGCTTCTTTGCCGAATAAAGTATACTATTTTTTCTTCAAACGTAGCCATTTTCAACCATAAATAGTACAATTCATACGCTATTTTTACTCGAAATTAACTGTGACAACTATCAAAGTCGTCTAGATGTTAGAAATTAAAATAATTAAGTCGTCGGTGGGATTTGCGTCTCCCTGGTTACAGTTGTTTGACAGTTGTTTGCAATTATTAAAGACAGCTTATTGCTGTTGCAACCGCAAGCGCAAATTTAGTGCAAAAATGGAAAACCTAAACGAAATTGAGTCCGCGGCTAATGATGCAGTAGCACGTTTGGGGCCCTCCAAGTCCGGTATAAAGTATCGGTTAGCGCACAAGCACTTCCAAGAGTGATGCGATACAAGAGGAGTACGGAAAGTTACCGAAGACGTTTTACTGGCATATTTTAATATAATGGAAAATGAAAATAAATGGAAATCTTCTACAATGTGGTCACGATACTCTATGATAAAATCCGAGGTAGTTATTAGAAAAAATGTGGATATAAGCAAATTTTTAAAGTTACGTGCCTTTCTGAAAAAAACAAGCGAAGAATACGCAAAAGTCTAAAGTTTTCACTAAAGACGAGTTTGATAAATTTTTGTTTGAAGCGCCAGATAAGTTGTATTTAGGATTAAAGGTAAAAAAAAATATATTGCAAAGCATGTAGTATACTCTACTAAATTATAAAAATATTTCAGATTGTTTTGTTAATTGGGGTTACCGGCGCCCGTCGATGCGACGAAATGGTAAAAATGAAGACTGTGGACATTGAGGATAAAGAAAATGTAATAATTATCAAAATCCCAGACAGTAAAACACGACAAATTAGATCTTTTACGATAATTGGTCAAAACTACATTAAACTGCATAAAAAGTATGCATCACTGCGGCCTGAAAATTTCACAGAAAACCGATTTTTTATCAAGTACCAAAATGGAAAGTGTTACCAAAGCGTCATGGAAATACATTCGATCAGCGCAGTAGCCCAAAAAGTAGCTAGTTATTTAAATTTAAAAGATGCAAGCGCATACACGGTTCACTCTTTACGACGAACTTCAGCAACACTTTTAATTGATGGAGGCGGAAATCTAGAATGCCTCAAACGACATGGGGGCTGGAAATCAAGCACGGTTGCCGAAGGATATATAGAGGATTCAATAAGAAATAAGAACGATAATGCTCAAAAAATTTTAAACCCTCATAATTCGCCAACATCGGGAATGATTGCTAAAATTTGTTCTCGACCATCAGTATCATCAACAATTACCAATGCGTATCAAGAGTCAGGAACATTTTTGCACGGTTTCAATTTTGAAAAGGCCTCAATAACTAATTGTACTTTTAATATTACTATAAATAAAAATGACATTTAATTGTTGTTAATGACATTTGTATTGTTGCTTTGTGACATGTTTCATATTGTTGCCATGACAACATTTTTCCCTCGCCGCCGTAAAGAAATGGAAAAAAAACTGCTGCCGGCGGAGACATCAAACTTTGACAGGATCAAGTTAGATAAGTAATGTCATCATTATTTGACGTTTGAAAAAAAAAATATTTAACAGAAAAAAAAGGTCTCGATTGTGGAGTGGATACTACTTTAAGTGAGAATGCTGTGTTCAACACTATTAAGTCTACTATTCCTCTTAAAAAAGTTTATAGAATAACTCGATTAGTTCAAATGCCGATAATACTTGAGTTTATCTTCTTTTTTATGTGCCATCTCCTATAAGAAGGTTGGAAACCATCATGGCAATTCGCACTTTCGATACCGCTGCTCTAAAGTGGCCAGCAGAAGTGCAGTTAAACCAAGCTCTCAAATTGTTTATCCAGGAGATGCGTCCTATTCCGCGACTCCTTCTATCCTGTATTCTTCCTTGCCTTATAAGTTTATAGTCTGGCTTTTAAAAACAAAGAACATGTGTTCTATATTGTGTTTAGTTTTTAGTAATCATTGAGACACAATTTGCATCGGTCCGCGATACATACAAACATATCTTATTATATATATGTATATATATATATATATATATATATATATATATATATATATATACATATAATATTTTGGTTTTAATAAAAACCATTATTCTAACGACGTTTCGCAATGTCGCACTTGCCATTGTCAAGTCAGGTAACTGCAGTTAACTGGGAGTTTGTTTGACTGAACTCTGAACTACTTAAAGATCATTGGTTGAGAATGGGGATGGTAGGGGTATTTATATGTTTAATAAAATTTTGAATGGGGAGATTCAATTCAATGTCGAATGGGGGCATTCGACAGGGTTTGGCACGAAGGCCTACTCTATAAAATGAGTCAAAATGGATACAGTGAGGCGATGACATGTCTCCTTGCATTATACTGACAAACCGGAGATTCAGAGTTCGAATAGGGTCCACCCTATCCGAAATCGGAACTCTGGAGGCAGGTGTGCCCCAGGGAACGGTGTTGTCACCATATCTGTATACCATATACACAGCAGATACACCCAGTGACTACAAAACACTGCTCAGCTTATACGCGGACGATACAGCGCTAGCAACAAGCAATAGGAACATAAATTTTGCAACTAGAGACTTACAACGCTCTCTAAATCGATTACATGCATGGTGTATAAAGTGGAAAATTGCACTTAACCCGGATAAATCACAGGCCGCCATAAAAAACGAAGACAAATACCCAACATGCAATTAAACTTAGCAAACGAAAACATGGAATGAAGCAATCAAGCTAAATACCTAGGAGTGACCCTTGATCACAAGCTCACATTCACTGAACATGTAAATCAAGTAGTACATAAAGCGAAATTGACAAAGATACAACTTACCTCGCTAATAGGCAGGAAAAGTAAACTTAATTTCTGGACGAAAATAAGGGTAGCGAATAGCATAATCCTTCCAACACTAACATACGCATAAGCAGCTTGGGGACATACATGCAAAACAAACAAAAAGAAACTACAAGTAGCACAAAACCAGCTAATCAGAGAAGCACTAAACGTACCAAGATATGTACCTCTACGGTGCTTATACAGGGATACAAAACAGACAAGAATACTTCATACAATGAATGAAAAAGTATATGACATCTTTAATGAAATAAGAAACCACCCCAACAGAAAGCTGCGAGAGCTAACAGATTATGATGCAAACATTAGGACGACACATAGGCGCCTAAACAACAAATAGCAGGATATGTCCCAGTAGCATAAAACAGAGTAAAGTTAGAGATAGGCACAGACTAGTCAAAGGCAACGCTAACAACTGGGTCTTGCATTTTAGAGTTCCAGGTACCAGGAATTACTCACCAAAAAAATAAGTAGTCTTAAGTCTTAGTATTAGCATAAAAACCCGACAAAATACCTTCTAACTTCGCGAGTAAATTATAGTGTCAATGAAAATAGTTTTTCATAACCCGGGTCCGATAAGATACGTGACAGTGATACTGACTCCTGTCACACATATACACATACGCGATAATGGTACACAGAGAGCCCTATGCTCTCCTCGTACAGCGAACTTGTTGGCTTAGGCCCTTAAGGCAGGTACATTGGAAGACCAGCAGCGCGACTCCCGAGCATCGAGACCATGTGCGGCAAACATGGGCTCGGTGGCCGGACCAGTCGGTTGCTCAGCTGGCGAGGAGAACAAATTAAGTTTTGCCAAATCGACAGCTGAGTGTCCGAACACACACATTTTCCCTGTACGGAGGGGCACCAACTTAGGTTGGTGCCTCTCCGTGCGGGGGCATACACTTTTTAGGGACACCAGGTCCAAAATAATGCTCATACCAAGTAAACCCAGTAAAGTAACTAGGGAGAAAAGCTTCTAGCTACCCCTTAATTTCAGGTGGCTTAACCACAACCATGTCGATACGGAGGGTTTTGTTCATTACCCAAATAGCCCGACGTAAAGTTCATAAGCCTTTGCTACGTATATCACACGCAGTAAAGGGGTGGAGGAAAAACCTAGGGGTCAGATAGGTACCGATCCAGAATGATTAGCTCTTCTGGAGCGAGACCGGTTTGGTCTTCGGACATGTGGATCCTACTGACTAGTAGTGGTATACACATGTCACTAGGGGTTGGGTTGAACGCTTCGCGTGTGTGCTGAATGGGGAGAAAAAGGCAGTCAGTTTCTCTTTGTGAAAAGCGTAACATCTGAGGCTAAAAGAAGTTTGAATAACGGTAAATTTGAAAGGTAGGAGAAAATTAAGCTATGTGAATTAAAGAAGTTTTTATTTTTGAAAGTGTTTAAAAAAGTGGTAGCTGTAGGCGATTACCCTTTATGCTGAATGATATGGCATGTCGCGCAAACAGCAAAACAAACAACCAAATGGTATATCGATCGAAGGCAACTATAAATCATGTTAACTTGGGAAAGGATTACTACAAAAACAATGCGACCAATTTGTGGTAATAAATTTAGAAGGCCCTGGTGGTTTCTAGGGCAATAACTAACAGTAATCACGGAGGATGGTACAGCTACTTGAGGAAAGGAATGCCAAAAGTTGAAACATTAAAACGTTTAAAACAAATAGAAAGGGTTGAGCGGGTCAATAATAAAGGTAAAGTGTAATAGCATGTCTCGCAAATAGGAAAACAAAAAACAAAATAGGTATAGGAATGGAAGACAACCGTAAATTTCGTAAACGTATTTCTGACTATTTGGTTGTCATCAGAACGGTGCAGAAAGTCATAAAAGAAGCATGTTAACATGGGAAAGGATCACAAAACGAGCAATGCAACCAATTTTTGGCATGAAAGGTAGAAGATGCTGATGGTTTTCATGGCAACAACTAATAATAACCACGAAGGAAGCTGCAGCTACTTCAGGAAAAGAATGTCAAACATTAAAATGTTTAAAACAAATAAGAAACTCTAATCTAGTTTTTTCATCTCTTTCATCGTCGTTTCCCAACATTTAGATCCGTACATCAAAATTGGTACTATAACCGACCGAATTGTAGATTGTCATCTTTTGTTCGTTTTTTTTTATTTTAGCAGACCACGGTAAGTAGTGTGGGGCTTGTAATACATTTCGGCCCTGTTGTACTTTCTTTAGAAGGTCACATTTGATAGAGGTAAAGCATGTTCTTTTATATTGCTCCATAATAAGTCGAAATGGAAATGGCTACGTAAAAATAAAAGTAATTTAAACTAAAAATCTGGCTATTTTCAATTCAAAATAATAAATAATTTTGTTTAAAAAACGTTCTCAAAAAAATTAACATATTTTTAAATTAGAAAATATAAAAGTGGCCCCTTTATATGATTAAGGTAAAAAGTAATCTAAACTGAAGAACCTCAAAGCAAGTTGATATGGCAACCAATTTAACAAGAGGAAGTAACAGAATCCTTACACGGCCAGAGATTCTCAAGGAAAATTAATATTGAAATTTGATGTTGAAGGTTTTGTTTACGGGGAAAATTGAAAACGTGAAAGTAATCGTCGCAGAAAATCTAGATCCGGCAATGTGGAAACCGTTTCCTAGTAACAAATAAGATTTTGTTTTTGATATTGAAATTTTTTTTAAATTATTATTGTGTAAAGACATATTATTCCGTATATAATTAAAAATATTTTTCTGAAGGTATTTTCCTGTTGCTTCTTAAAACAATTACTATTTTTATTGGAAATAAGCCACAATTTCAGTTTTAAATTTATTGACGCTTAAATTTCCACTTCGGAAATCGTTCTCAAAATACAAAAAATTAATATTTTGTATAAGTAAAAATATTTAGTTGAGTTTAAATGAAAAAGTAAATAAGATAATAAAATATATATACATATATGAAAACGACCAACCTATCGTAGCTAAATCAGTCGATACTGATAATCACATAAATAGTAGGACTTGTGATAATATTTAATTATTAATTATCATTTCACCACAGCTTATGAACGTCTAATTCTCAATATATCAGGCAGCTTGCAATTTATTCACTGGGCAACAAAGTGTCCTCAGTGCCGAAATTGCACTTCGTGAATTACTAAATCTTAGTTCAAAAAATTACTAAATCACTCATTAAAAAGTAGAGGAAAGTTTGCTAATTATATACAAACAAAAAGTTGCATACAAAAGCCCAACAAACGCTTCAATTTCTTCTAGTGAAATTTTCCACACTTCAGTTTGCAATTGTTGACAAACATTACCTTGTGCTCCGTTTTATATGTTTCAAAATATAATCGTCAATGAATAATGCAATGAAAAGCACTTGAAACAGATTCGACAATAATTTTATTTTTGCATTTGATGTGGGTCCATAAGGGTCCTTAGAAGATTTCGTTTAGCTGCTCTATCTCGAGGAAAAGTGTTCACATTGATTGTCTGCCACACGGTACCATCAGCTGCACAGATGTTTCTGCATCAATGATAGATGTCGAAATATTTTGAAGATTTTCATTATCACATGCTTCATTATCGGATTATCAGTGCTCTTATCACTGGAGCTTCTCGAAGGCGGTTGAAAATTTTCATCTTCACTCGTATCGCTGCCAAAATTAGTTGCTTCAAATTCCGCATTCTCTTCATTATTTCCTAGAACATCTTGAACGTCAGATTCAGTTTCAGATAATTGTTCTAGTTCCGCTAAATAATCCAACGCTTGTTGTTGAGTAATACCACGACCACGACTTAGACCACATTTTCGAAAATTAATTTAATAACAGACTGTCACTGACGGCTTTTATACTAATACGGCACAAAAATGCCAAACCGACAATAACTTGAAAACAAATCCTAGAAATAATATTCTTGAAAAATTATTTTGCCAATTGAACGAAATTCCTTCGTAAAAGTGTAATTTAAAACTCACATAAATCGATTCCGAATAAAATTACCATGTGTCCTTCTACAAAATTCCCACTTAAAAGTATTTGTGGAATAACCCACATAAATCAATTTGGGTCAAAATGACCATTTGGGGTCCTTCTAGGGATACCATTTCATAAAAGAAGAACTTTTAAATAAATTTAAAATAAAACACTACCAATGTATTGGTTTAGATTTATAATATTAATTGAAAAGATATTATACTTCTCCAAATTGGTCAAAATGACCACCTTCGTCTTTCTAGTGTTAAAACTCGAATGAGAAACTACCACGTGTGAGCCCTACTTATGTGATTACTACCAATGCGCAAGTGTACATTACAGTAATATTGTTAAGTAACTTAACTATTGTTAAGTATCATAACCGATATTTGTCTTATTGTTTCTTTAAAAATTTGTTTTTGCCGGTAATGCGTAATTAAGCTAGCATAACTCTATCTTGCAAACTGACAAAAAGAAAAAAATCAGTAAAGACACAATAAAATGCATCTGGGTCAACAATAACCATATAGACCCTAGTCTAGTTCTTATGTCTGCATTTATGTGCCGAGGCATGCTTGATATCAAATGTTCAACAAAAGCTTGTAAAATATTCTCCCATTCTTCAATAACGGCCTCAATAAGTTCGTTGTGATTGGCAATAGGTGGTCTGCGACTTCGAATCTTTTTTTTTGACATAGTCCCATAAATGCTCTATAGGATTCATGTCCGGACTATTAGGTATCCAGTCCTCACATTAGGACGAGCGTTGTCTTGCATGAATAAAAAATTAGGTCCAAGCAACGAAGCAAAAGGCATAACATATTCGACAATAATGTTGTCTAAGTACAAATGGGCATTCATCGACCACGTACGTATGGGGACCAACTCCGTACAAGCTTTAAAACAAATTCCGACCCCAAACCATTTTAGAGCCACCACCAAAAGGTACTTTAGGAGACATATTACAGCTGGCAAACCTTTCTCCTCGCTTTCGCCAGACACACTCACGACAATCTGAAGCTTTTAGACTTACTTTATTCTCATCGGAGAAAAGAACTCATTTTTTCCCCTAACCTCAACTCAAGAGGATAGAGTAGAGTACAGATGGGAAAAGATAAGAGAATTAATAGACAACAGAGACGAAAGACAGGAAATCCCTATAATAACATTATCTGAATTGACGGAAACCTTAAAAGAGGCTAAAAACGGAAAAGCCGCACCGCCAGGCATTTTCACATAAGCTGGATAAATATGGGCCGACTGCACTTTTAGAATTAATAGTAGACCTTTTCAATAAATGTATGTGTGGAGACCAGGAAATTCCTAAAGATTGGAATAAATCTTATATAAGCTCCATATATAAGAGAGGGAATAAAAGAGACTGTTCCAATTATAGAGGTATTAGTGTGACGAGCTCTGTGGGCCGGTTGTACGGCAGAATATTAAAGAAGAGGGTTGAAAGACAGATACAAGATATTGAAGAACAAAGCGGCTTTCGTACCGGGAGATCCTGCCTTGATAATATATTTATCCTACGACAAATAATTGAAAAGCGTGTCGAAAGAAGTAGAGAGACCCATTTGGTATTTATAGACCTTGAGAAAGCATATGATAGTGTCCCGTTAAAGAAAATGTTTGAGGTCCTCAAAAGGTCCGGATTGGATTCGACGTATATTCGAGCGATATATAAATTGTACGAAAATGCAGTTAGTTGTGTAAAAATTGGAACCAGAACCTCAAATGAATTTAAAGTCACTAAAGGCCTGAAGCAAGGCTGCTGTTTGTCACCGACACTCTTTAAAATATACGTCCAAGAAGCACTGAGGAATTGGAGAAATAAATGTAGATTTATGGGCATCGAAGTCGGACAAGAAACTCTGTATACATTGTTGTTTGCAGATGATCAGGTGGTGGTTGCAACCGATGAGGAAGATATAAATTATATGAATCGAAAATTATTTGAGGAATATGCCAAATGGGGGCTTACTGTAAACATAAGCAAAACAGAATATTTAAAAATTGGAGGAAATACCACAGATCTGAGGCTTGAAAAGGCAGTCATAAAAGGCTGCAACCAGTATAAATATCTAGGAAGCATCATATCAGCAGATGGCAGAGTTAAGATAGATGTACAAAACCGAATAACCCAAGGGAAAAAATGCATCCGAATACTGAATTCATTACTGTGGTCTAATAAAATAAAGATGCATACCAAACTTCGCGTATACAGAGCAATTGTAGAACCAATTACCACATATGGTGCCGAATGTTGGACGATGACAAAGAATGAACGAGATAAAGTAGACGTTGTGGAAATGGATTATCTTAGAAGGTCATGTCGAGTATCGAGAATGGAAAGAATCAGGAATGAGGAAATACGAAACCGTACAGGAATTAGAGATACTCTCTCAGATAGAATACAAGGAAGGCAATTACAATGGTATGGTCACGTGATGAGAATGGAGGAGGAGCGGTGGCCAAAGAAAGCCTTAATGTATGTTCCGCTAGAAAGAAGGAAAAGAGGAAGACCACCAAATTCCTGGAGAAGAGAAATTACAAAAACAATGCAATCTAGAGGCTTAGAAGAGGGAGATTGGAGAGATAGGAAAAGATGGAGGCTGAAATGCAGGAAGCGGCAATCGCCGTAGGACCCCCGTTATATGATGATGAAAAGAACTCATTTCCAGTCAACGATGGTCCAGTTTTGATTCTTCTTCTTCAAGTGCCCTCTCCGCTACGGAGTTTGGCAATCATCATTGCTATTCATATCTCTGAAGCTGTTCCTTTAAATAATTGGTTAGATGTGCACTGAAACCAGTCTCTTAAATTGCGCATCTAAGATATACGTCGTCTCTTCACGCTTCGTTCTCCAAGATAGAACGAACTGTACTTGGCTTCCAAGTTTTCAATCGCCTTATATTTGTCTTGTAACCATTGTTTTTTGGCGTCGCGGATTTTTCTTTTGATCTCTGTGTTAATTTGCATATATTGTTCTTCATTTTTATCTTTCGATATTCTTCGAGAATTCATCAATAGCAAAATTTCGTCACTCATCCATTCTTTCTTTGTTCCTTTGGTTTTTCTCTCTTCAGTCTATTTTTAGCGGGCTCCAGAACATTCTTTTTAATAATGGCCCATTGTTTATTAATGTCTAGTTCTGGTATCTTCTCTGTCTTTTCAAGTTTTTCAAGATTTGCCTGAATGCTTGTTTCTA